>JAHLWY010002066.1:0-108097 GCA_020002185.1 Paraescarpia echinospica
AATGTATTGTTTCAAAGCATTCTATAATAAACGAATCATTCATTATACGGAACATGTTGTATCTGCTGCAAACAAATTAGGCTGGCCAAACCCAGCGCTCAGGGGATGCAGCAGCGAGGTTGCATCCCCTGGCTATTTTGCAATATATGCATACGTAAACACATCTTGAAGATATATGGGGATTGTGTCACTCTGGTCCACACTCGGAACCAGAAATAAATCACATTACCAGTTTCCTCAAGAGAATGGAAGCTTTCAACAAAAAAGGCAGAATTGGTGTTGATATTAATATTGGAACTATGGCATTTTCTGTTGCAGCACCAACTCTTTACAATAGGCTCCCTCTTCATGTTGCATCAGTTAAAATATTTAAAAAAAACTTGCTTTTATAAACTTACGTATCCACCTTAGCTCCCTCGCGTGTCGATCCATTATGTTGAAGACTTTAATACGTCTTATCAAATTTGAGATTGACTAACCCTTTTGTATTGATGCGCGTCTAAGCTTGGTATCCGAGGATTTAGGCGTAGTTACCTTATTATTATTATTAGTAGTAGTAGTAGAATATCTTCTGCAATTGACAAGGATATCATGAATTCTGTGTCTGATGAAGATAAGGTTGTTGTGATTTATTCAGACGTTGGTTCCAAGAAGCAAGGTGCTGAGTCATTTTCTCTTCAGGACATCACTGTGAATGAAAAATCCAGATCTCCGCCCATCATGAGCATGGCTTCAGAGTCCAGCAACATCTTCGTTGCTGTAAGTGTGGCAGTCCTCGAAATCCTTGATACAGCAAGTGGCGTCGAGCCCAATTTTTTCTTTGAGAAAACTGATTTTGTCACAACAAATCCGACTGCTCACACCTTTATTGTGGATAAAATTGTAGCAGAAAGTGTAGACTCGGAGCATATCCCTGATTAACTGCTCTGCAATGTACAGCAAACATTGATTTTACTAGGGTTTTCACCAACTGGTGAGCTGGCACAGAGAACGTTGATGAGCCAGCCTTCAAATTTGTGTACACTAAGAAGCGTATTTCAGGGGTTTCAATTCCAAGCGGTATGTACATGGTAGTTAGAATTAACCAGTTAATCAAACATGACTATTTTCTCACTCAAACACTATTGAGACTAACACCACCCCTAGTTATAATGGCACGGTTTTACAGTTAGGGAACATTGGTGTGTTATTATATTTCAAGACAAACTGCGTTATGTGATGTATCGTATTCGCTGGTATACATTCGTAAGTTAGGTCGGTGTACCAAACCCAGGTTTGTAATGGGACGCATTTATTTTTGGTCAGATGTAAACTAAACAATAATAATGTATATATATGCTAAACGTGTATCACTAATGTGTACATATAAGATATTTGCAATTGAAATGCTTTCGCGTGGTATTGCATTTTCTGACATTTTTCATGTATATTTAAAAAAAAAGATGAACTCGGCAAAGCATGACTGGGATTACACATAAAGTAATTATCCATATGCATGCATACTATAATAATATTGCTTATACTATTTATCATTGGAACAGAGTATGTTCTTTTATCCGTTTAAAGCACACATACATTTGCGTTTTGTCTGGTAAACGTTATATACAATTTAGTAGAAATTTATTCTAAAAAAAAGTACACAATAACGCAAACATTTTGATATTACTGTTTGCCCACATTTATTATACATAACACGGCATATTATTTGTGCATATCTTTTAAATTATGTATGAATGGTGGATTGAAATAAGACAAATTTGTACATTTAGTAAGAATCGGACACATATATATCTTCTTCCCCTTGTTCCCTTGCGGGATGGGGTTCACGTCACTAGGTAGCTTCTTCTACTTTTCTTATCAGTTCTTTCCACCCCCACCCCCTCTCTCTCTCGTCCGCAATGATCATCCATTCATGGCTGTTCGCGTCAGCCTTCCACTGGTCTCGTTTTATGTTGTCGTTCCATCTCAGCCTTGGTCTTCCTCTCCGTCTTCTGCCACCATCTTCTATTTTCCACGCTCTTTTCGGCAGTCTGTCTTCACCCATTCTTTGTACATAACCCGCCCATCTCATTCTATTTCCGGCTACTTTCCTCTTTAGGTTTTTTTTCTTCATTTAAATCGCCTTTCTCAATTCCTTCATCTTCCTTCTCTCCTATCGCGTTACTCTACATATTCTTCTGACCCAGTTGTTTTCTGCTACCTGTACTTTCTCCTCCCGTCTCTCTGCCAGTGCCAGTGTTCCCAACTATATATACAGGCTGGTACAACGCAGGCTTCCAACACTTTTCCTTTCAGTTGTTTCTTCAGTTTTCTGTCCCGCATAATGCCTTCTACCCTCTTCCATGCTGCTACTCCTGCTTGCACCCTCCTCTGTATTTCTTTACTATTCCTTCCATCTTCACACACTGTACCGCCCAGGTATACAAAGCTGTTCACTTGTTTAATGGTCTTTCCGTCAACAACTACATGCAGATCAACATCCTGTTCACCTATCCACATTACTTCAGTCATCTCCTGATTCGTTCGGAGGCCGTGTTTTCTGAAGGTGGTACTCCATTCTTGCAAAGGTTTCTGTAGTTCGTCTTTGTTATCAGTCACCACTGCTAGGTCGTCTGCATACAGTATCTTCTTAAGTTCTTCCTGCTCCGATATCTTTCCACTGATCAGGTTCATCACCATAACGAAAAGCAGAGGACTCAAGGGATTTCCTTGTCTGAATCCCACTTCCACTCCACATTGTTCCGATGTTTCTCCTTCGACTCTCACTACCGCTGTTGTCTCCTTGTACATTTCCTTCACCATTCTGACTGCTGCTTGTCCAACCTCCATCTCATGACTGCAAATGTGAGTTCTCTCGGTACGGTGTCAAATGCCTTTTCCAGATCTACAAAACAGAATGCTACATCCTTTTTAAATTATCTCTTCTTCACGATAATTTGTCTGATGGCAAACAGTCCATCGTCTGTTCCTCTCCCTTTCCTAAATCCCAGCTGATTCTCTACAATTTTGCTCTCCACTCTGAGCCTCACCCTAGCATCCAGTATCCTTTCCAACAATTTCAGGGCTTGGCTCAGTAGTGTGATGCCTATGTATCTCCCTGGGTCATGGATGTCCCCTTTCCCCTTCCACATTGGCCCAATCACTCCTCTTCGCCACTCTTCTGGTATCTCTCCTGCTGTGAAGCACACATTAAACAGCCTCGTCAGCAACTTGATTCCAACTAGTCTGTTTGCTTTCATCATTTCCACCGAGAGTTCATCCACTCCTAGAGCCTTTCCTGTTTTCATCTTCTTTACTGCTTTCTCCACCTCTTCTTCTGTTATTGCCCTCACCTACACCTCTCTTCTTATAGTATCAGGTATATCTAGCTCATATTCTCCCTTCTGATTTAGCAGTTTCTTGAAATACTCCTCCCAAACACCCAACACTTGTTTTGCTCCAGTGCCCAGTGTCCCGTCGCTTCTCTTCATTGCTAATATTCGAATAGTATCTTTGCTATATCTGTCTCTATCCCTGGCAAGTTTGAAGATTAGTATTTTTCCCTCGATCTTCTTCAATCCTATCACATAATTCCTGCTATTTTTCATCTCTTGCTTTAGCAACCGCTTCAGCCATGTCTTTTCTTCACCACTCGCTTCTTCCACACACTTCATTAACTCCTTTTTCTCGTGTTGCCGTTCTTTCTTCTTTCGGCTTCGTGTGGGCTTTCCTGATGTTCGGCCACATATTTCCTCAGCTATTTTAACCAAGCCTTCCTTAAGTGCTTTCCACTCTGATTCCACATTCTCCCTTTGTTTTTGGAGTAGCCTGAACTTCCTCTCTACTTCGGTTTTGTATTGGGTCATCATATCTTGTTCACATTTCCACCATTTCATTACCTGTCTTTGTTTCCTCCTTCTCTGTTTGCCTCTTCTAATCCACATTTCATAAACCAATGGCTTATGTTGGCTCGTTATGTGCTCTCCTGCCAGAACTTTGCAGTCCCTAACCTGGTTCAACTGCCTGCTTCTACCAACAACCAACAAATCTATCTCTGTTCTGTTGTTTCCACTTCTGTATGTGATCTTATGTGATTCCTTCTTCTGAAAGCTTCTCCGCATGTCAAGGGTAATGAGTTGGGTCAATCCATAGATAGGGATGTTTGGGCATTATAAGGACTGTTTGGTTCAGATTCTTCCAAAAGCACAAACTTTGGCACAAATGTCGCCCATACCATAATTTGTTTAAATTTTTGATGGGCGCCAAGACTGGCGCCTCCCGGGGCCGCCATATTGGCGAAATACAATATAATCCGCCACCCGGGTTAGAGGTCAATCGTTGTTAAAAAACCCAAAGGGCTATACTTATGACTAATACACATTTTTAGGGGTTTTCGGAGTCGGGAATCCGATTCTGGTCTTATTTCGACGATTTGAGGTCAAGGTCATCCCTTAAGGTCACCCTAAATGTCATTTTGGATCAACAATTGTTATTGGAGGTACAGTAATCGTCATAATTATATTTGAAACCATTGTTTAGTTTTTGGGTGTCTAGTTTTCACAATACATGCTATATAGCGGTGTAACTTATGTCGTTTGAAAGCTTATTGATACTAAGCAGTTTTCCAATTCCTACTTTTCTGGTGACATGTGAAAATTGATGTGTGAAAATCGTCATCAGCAGTCCTAAATGCTAAATCTTCAATGTTAACAGAGCTAGTTAATCATAGAGGTGGGACACTCCGGTCCGCGCCATTTTGTAAATTGAAGGCGCCCTCACACGGATGGAACCAATTTGTTTTACTAACAAGTACTTCCTATTTTATACTAACCAGTTTTCTTAAAACGACAGTTACAAACATTTGTACAAAACGTTACTCTTGTGACATTTGTCAGATTGTTCATCTCGTAGTTTTTCGTAGATAAATGACGTTAAATCAACCTAACTGTTGCGTAACACGGTTTTGTGTACACTGTCAGGAGCCTTTCGACGGCTCCTTCCCCCCAAACTGCCTTACGGCTCCAGTCAATAAGGAGATGATGAGTTTCTTCAAGGTAGTACTCCGGGGCTCATCAGCTCTTCGTGGACGATCGGTGAAGACGCCAATCTGGATGCTAGGGAGAAGATCGCATGCATCATATCACAACTGTTCATCAACAATACTAGAAAAGGTACGCACCATGCAGTCAAGACGGTTGCAGTACGGCACAACAAGGAGCAAAAAAACCTTCCCCAGTATCAATGCCTCAAGCTGCATGGACACGGACGGGACAAAAACAGATTGGGATTGACAACGAACAAGGTATATCGGTATCGTACAATCGTGTCGTGGAAATGTAGCGTGGTATTGCGCGTGCGGTGTGTACTCGCCATGCTCAAAATGGGGTGGGGGTACCCACCAATAACCGGCCCAAGGTCTTCTCCACCCACGATGTGGATAATATAGATAGTACAGCTCAGGGCAACTTCTCACTGGATGAATTCCACGGATATGTCCTGAGCGTGACCAACCGTTTCTCGCGCGAGAAATCTGGAGTGAAGCGGGCTCCCATCAAGCTTGACCCCTCCGACAGGTCGAATCCCAAGCTACCAGACTCTTACGTGATCCTGCACCCAGTCGAACTCACTCAAACGGATGTCTTTGCACCCAGACCCGGCGACAGCGTAGTCAGACCGCCCCTTGATGTGATAGGTGCCAAGGTCGAGGATGAGGCGTGGATGGCGAGCTTGTAGCACTCGATACATAAATGTCATGGAACAGGCCGTCGCTACATCTCTATCTCAATTCCGTGATGCTGGCCAAGCACTTCACGCAGCATACGTCTTGGAAAGGCTGGAAAAGGATTCAGTATCAGTATATGATATAATCACGCGGAACAACATGCTAACCTTCGCCAACCGACCTGACCCCAAGAAAAAAGACAGGAAGGACAGTGGTGTACAGAGGCAGAACATGACTTTGGTCACGCAACTTTTCTTCTCACTCCAGTCGCGTTCCGATGCTGACATGACGGATTTATTTTTATTCGAAAATCACAGAGTGCCCCCGAGCCTGGCGGATCGAGGGTCGCAGCGATCGGGGACGAAGTCTGACATTCTTCAATGCCTGAATGCGTCCACTGACCGAGCAGCAGCTGTGAAAAAAGCCACGATCGTGGTATTGGATATGGCGGCAGTGATCCACATGGTGCGTCCCACAACAGCAGAAACATTCAGCGAATACAGGCCACACCACATCGTACCATTTCTGGAGGCACAACTGAAGAGTGGTACCCCACGCATCGACGCCGTATCTGATAATTACCCCGAGGAAAATAACCTCAAAGAGCGCAGCAACGACGCAGGAATGGCCCATGGACAAGAGTCGGCGATGGCAGCACTCCAATCCCAAAGCATGAATGGAACAGCGACTTCCTACAAAATGAGGAGAACAAAAAGGAGCTGTTCTCGTTGGTCAGCACACATATCTCCAAAACTGACATGGGCAGATAGCTCATGAGAACCCACTCCGAGACCATGCTCTCCAATAGGCGTTGTGACCTCGCAACACGTCAGCCATGCAACCCTTCCGAGGCGGACACGAGGATCCTCCTGCATCTGGCACATGCTGGAGTGCATGGTCATACAACAGCCTATGTTCGAACTGTGGACAGCGATGTCGTGGTTTTGGCAGTCCGGTTTTTCGAGACCCTCGGCCTATCGGAGCTCTGGGTGGGCCTCGGTAGCGGAAAAAAGTACCGTGACATTCCTGTCCAAACCATCTACTCCGATCTCGGTCCGTCAAAGTCCTTGGCAATACCCCTCTTCCACAACCTAACGGGGTGCGACATGACTTCACAGTTTCTTGGATGTGGCAAGAAGACCGCCTGGGCAGCTTAGACCAGACCTCACCGACACACTAGTGGCTCTCACGAACGACCCTGACATATTCAGTCTCGAGCTCGTGCATATGTAGCGGATCAAACGCTTTATCGTACTCATGTACAGCAAGGCGTGTGGTGCAGCCGGTGTCAATGATGCCAGGCATCGCCTCTTCACCATTGGAAGAAGATCGCTGGAAAACATCCCACGTACCCAAGCCGCGCTATTCCAGCATGTGAAGCGAGCGAGTTTCTAATGGAGTTGGACCACCTCGGTCCAGCAGAAAATCCCTGACTTCAGTGAGAGGGGCTGGCACAAAGATGGCACCAGTACATGGCTACTATGGACCACTCTCAGCGATTCTACAGTGGCATGTGCCATTCTCTTGCACTGCGGCTCCATCGGGAAGGTGCAAATGCAACCGCGCCGGTATCCGATGCATGGCCCTCTGCAAATGCGAAGGCGGATGCGTTAATAACGAGGGCGGTGATGACCGGTAGTACTTATTGCTGGCATCATAGAGCGCAAGCCAGGACGTATAGGTAGTAATAGTAAACTTTGGTAATCATGTATGTTGTTGCAAAGCGGTTCTTGTATTGTATTTTGAACATTTAAGTGAACATAGCGGCATAGTGGCATAGTTATAGCATTTTGTCAGCAGATGTCATCTCCGAAGTAGTTTAATAAAAACATTTCCTGAATAGTGTTTAGCTGCGTTCACATTTACACTTTAAAACGGTTTAGTTAAAACGTTTTAACTAATCCAGTCAGAAAACAGATGTGTGAACGCGATTTAGTGCTAAAACGTTTTAACTAAAACGGTTTAGCTAATCCACTTCAGTAGGTGGTTTAGTTAAACTTGCAAGTGTGAACGCAAGCGGATTAGGTAAAACGTTTTAAGCATGTCACAGTCATGCGCATTCGATCTCGCGCCTTGTCGCTTCCTGTCTATAACGTAAACATAAACAAAATTTTGGCGCGATCATGTATTCGACTTCGATCTACGCAAAATCTAAAGAAACGCATGTGCGACGCATGTGGGACGATGGGGAAGTTCGGTTGTTACTGGAGTTGTGGGGAGACGATCGGGGGTAGTCCGATTTAGAAGGAAATATAATTATATATCGGTGCATTGCCAATAGTCTGAACCGCGACCTGAGCGAGGGCGCCGAAGCGGGGTCAGGGGGACATCGTTAACAATTTTGTTATGCTAGCTTGCGCATGTGCGCATATCAACTTCCTCCTTAAAACGGTTCAGCTATTGCATGTGTGAACGCTCACAATGTTCAAACATGAACCGGTTTAACTAAAACGGTTTAGCTAAACCGTTTTAATTATGTAGGTGTGAATGTAGCTTTTGTTCAATTTTTTTAATAGTAACTGCTGATCTTTGACCTTTGACCCAAAAATGGGGTGATCGTGACCTCAAATTGTTGAAGTAAGATCAGAATCGGATTCTTCGATGCCACAAACTCCGAAAAAGTGGTATTATTCATGATTCTAGTCCTTTTGTTTTTTTTAAAACTATGATTGACCTCTAACCCGGGTGGCGGCCATGTTGGATTTCTTTAATATGGTGGTCCAGGGGGGCGCTCGAAATAGTATGGTATGGACGACATCTGGGCCAAATTTGGTGCTTTTGGAAGAATCTGAACCACAAAATCCCTATCACCACTGACTACCAGGTTTTAAATCAGAGTTGTCCTTCTGATATATATATATAAGTGAGAATCGACCATATATATATATATATATATATATATATATGGTCGATTCTCACTTATATACATATATATAGACACTTTTATTTTGACTCCGTGTGTGTACAAACATATACAATTCTGAATAGTTTCAAATTAATTTAGGTAAAACTTGGTAGTTGTACATGATAACACTAATAATACGCTATGATGCGAGTAATGTATGTACAATACAATACAATGCATATATATTGTCCAATAATTATAATAATGTAATGTATATACGAATGTATGTATGTTTGTATGTATGTATGTATGCATGTATGCATGTATGCCTGTATGCATGTATGCATGTATGCATGTATGCATGTATGCATGTATGCATGTATGCATGTATGTATGTATGCATGTATGCATGTATGCATGTATGCATGTATGCATGTATGCATGTATGCATGTATGCATGTATGCATGTATGCATGTATGCATGTATGTATGTATGCACGTATGCACGTATGGATGTATGTATTTATTTATTTATGTGCGTGTGCACCTATACATGTATATATACATATATATATATATATATATCTGTACATATATATATATATAATCCAGTATATATTTAAATAGGCCAACATAATGACATTTACGTTTATTAATTAACAAACATCATGTATATGTATATGGGGCAATCACAAAACACTTGATAACACATTAAAATAACTACACATATAATCTATGTAATTAATCAAATACGTTTCACGCATTTCAGCTGGTAAATATTGTTTCTACCGTTGCCGAGTACATTCAGGTTTTGAGTTTGTTAATATAATATTTCACAACTGTCTGGATATATTTTGCTGTTATGAAAATGCACTTTTTCTCAAACATCATTCCGCAGTATCGGTGACCTAGCAGCAGCATGAGGTGTCTGTAGCACCACGCTGACGGTCCCCCATCATCATATCACACTATTTCAACGTGAATTGTACCCGGTTGCGAGAATCTCAAATTAGATTATCCCGCACCATGCGGGGCTACTGCAAGATACGCGCGATTAAATATATATTGTCTCTGGTTAAATCCAGTCACTGGATCGTCACCATATACAACCGTTTTCAGATTGGCCATGGCCGCATGTTTCTGTAACATGACGAGTATGTCGTGGTGGTGGTCGAACTATCGTTTCTCTTAGCAACGAATCAAGATGACGCTGTCACGAGGTGGATCCGGCGAAAACATAGCGGCACGGAATTGCATCCACAAGAACTGTGAATTGAATATCATTGCGCGACTACACGGAGTGCCAGCCGGCATGTCTGCTCGAATTTCCCCGGATACCAAGCGAGATGGCGCAGTGCCAAGTCCCGTCAAGAACTGGATGTTGAAAGTATTGTTTACATTTACGAGAATCTTTACGTTCGGGTGGCGCTTCAGAAATGACATGTAGGCTGCAATGCGGGTGAGATTTTCAATAAGAAAATGGTAGAACAAATAGCCCCCGGCTTGTGCTAATGGGAATACTTCCCGATATCGACGGTACCACTTCTTTGGCTGAAAAATTGGATATGTGGTAAATAATGGCAGTTTCTGGGAACGATCTTCCAGTTGTTTTTGATAACTTCTCCTAATTCGTTCAAGAATGCGCCAGTGATTATTGTAATGTACGTCATATCATGACGTAATTCTGATGCAGAAATGTGTTTTGTGTTTTGGTTTTTCGTTATCCCGAAAATAAGTGAGAACGTGTTTGACATCTCTATTGCTTTCGAAAACAAAAACGGTTGTTCGACGTCTTCTGGTCGAGTAAAACATTTGCTGTCATATGGCGCGCTTCGCCTGTAAATATTACAGTCACTGGTTATACCACTGCAGCGTTTTGTTACCATTGGTGGTGCAAGAACATTAGGTCTTTCCGAGAACCATATGTTGTGTACCTTGACGCGTTGATCATTCAACATCAACGTAAAATAGGTATGTATATTTTCGTCCAACAATGTAACACCCCGAGGCTTCATGCTTGGAATAACAGTAGTCTGGAGAAATTTCCGACGCGTGGATTCCAATTCAGCTACATATTTTTGCAACAGAATTGAATTCATTCTTACGACAGCTGTACCTACACCTTTCATCAGTACTGTTTTTTCATCATCAACAGAGATGCCATGTTTTACCAAGCCAGACGTGTTACTAAACATGTATTTGGACGAAATTTGGATGATGATTAATGTCAATAGGACCAACATTAATTTTTTTTTTAGTTTTATCGACATCTCGTACCGAATTGTGCTGATCCAATCTGTCAACAAACAAGAAAGATAATATTAATATGCACATCACAATTCATCATAAAAAAGTAACAGACACAACGATAGATGCCGTTTAATATGTCAATTAACAACAACAATCTAGCGTGCATAGAATTGCATAGCAAATAGGTGGGAAAGAAACAAAGTGTTAAGCAAGCAATACAATTCTCTCGGTGTAAGCCGGTTGCATACAACAAAACGGCTGTAGGTAAAAGTATAGATATGTACAAAGAAATTACTGCATCTGAATACTTTTTGCCACAAAATGAGGCAAATGCCGACGACAACGGCACAAGTATGGTAATAATACTGTAGCGGTAAGATTGAAATGCATGCTGTCTGAAACTGTTGTACTGCAATCTATGTCACAGTTATCATCTTAAACCAATTAGGTGACAATTTCATTCGTAATGAATCGTGGGAACATTGTAAATATATATGTTAAAAAGATGAGTTTAAATGCTCAAATATATTATAACCAAAATTATCGTATCTCGTTTGTTCAAAGACGTTGCTGACGTCCGATTTGAATGTTTTGCAGTGGAACACGCCAATCATATATTTTGTGTTAATTTCCGTACTGTACGTAAGGCAACAAACACATAGGCAACGCCGCCTTCATGGGTTGTCTTTTGTTATGCATGAAATGTATATGCGATTAACATGGAAATCTAGTTAGTATGGAAAAAACAATGAAATGCATATAGGACAATAATTTATAAGTGTCTTATGGCATACAGATGTCGGAATATTGTACGTATGCAACTAAATTGTTTAGCCAAAATTATGTTGATCCACATTGATGTTGATGATGATACATTCACATGATTATGAGGACATTCAATTCAGGTAGTGTGGTAACCTTCTATATAGTTATTTAATTTAATCGATGTTGTAAGTTAATGTAGTTCCAAATACATTGTGTGATGACGTTATGTGTGAATGAAATACGTGTACGTAGGCAACACACACAATTAGCAAGACAGGAAATACCCACAACAGAAAGTGTACATGTGATAAACATGTAAGTTGTTCACATAATAAAATATGTAAGGTCCTACAGAAAAGGAAACAAAAAAGCTCGTTTTTTTTTACAATTCTTCACTTCATTTTCCCCATAACCCGTAAGGATCGTTGGGTCTCCACTGACGACTTCTTAACCAGTTCTCTCCACGTTTCCCTGTTCTCCACAGCTCTCTGGGAATCGGCGAACTCCTGTCCCGTCCACTCCTTGATGTTGTCTTTCCATCTCTTTTCCTGTCTACCTCTCCTTTTCCCTCCTCTCATGGTACCTTGCAAGATGGTCTTTGCAAGGCCAGATGATCGTGGCCTTGACTGTTGTAAGGAGGTCTTCGTAAGGTCCGATGGCTTGTTTGATCTTGTATCGAAAGTCTTCGTTAGTAACATGGTCTCTGTATGATATGCGCAAGATAAAAAGTCATTTGTACCTTCAGCCGTTGCTGTCCTGAATGCTGCACTCAAATAATGCGTCAGTAGAACTGCAGTTTTGGGTGTGAGTGGTGGAGGAGTGAGTGTACATGCATATTTATATTATGTGAATATCATTTAATATACTATTTTAATCTGCACGTATCAGGTATTAATTACACGGTTTCTTGTCAATGTGTGTTTTGACAATGCATACATTGACGTACTAGTGCCCTTCTCTGGTGTTCTGGGAGTGCTTGGGTTGATAATGTGTTTATGCTCGGAAAAACGTTACATTTAGTGAATCGTCTGTTTGTGTGGAGTGTTAGTTTTCGTTTTGGAATACTTTAATGTGTTATTTATATACATCTTACTCGTAAAACTGTACATGCAAGGGGACGTTACATGTTCATGCAATAACGTTGTGTGTTTTGGTATATTTACTTTTTAGAGCTAATTGATTGAATGGATGGTCAACGGATGAGCCTAAAGACAATTTTCTGCTTTAAAGTGTATTGTTTTAGGACAGACAATAAAGTATTTTTGACTTGATTTGATCTTCCGAAAGCACCTCATTTTCATGGGTTGTATCCTCTGCTGTAGATTTGCTGAGGGGGTCCACGTTTCACAAGCTTATAGAAAGATGGACATGACAAGGGAGCGCATCAGCCTTATTTTAGAACTGACATTGATGTTTCTGTCATTCCATGTGGGTTTCAACCTTGTAAGTGCTGCTGTTATCTGTGCAATCCTGGCAAGTATCTCAGGTTTGGAACCCTGGTCTGTGATGATTGATCCCAAGTACTTGAAGCTTGTTACTGTTTCAAGCCTCTGTCCGTTAACTTTGACCTATGTGTTGATGCCTTGTGACTTTTCGGCGCTGATCTCCATGCCGTATGCTGTAGAGGTTTTGTCCAGGCACTCCACCAAGTTGACTAATTCTAGTTCTTCTCCTGCTAGGCCATCGATATCATCAGCGAAGCGAAGGTCGGTGATTACCCTGCCTCCAATGCTGATAGTGCCTTGATGGTTTTTTAAGGCACCATTCATGATCCTTTCCAGAAAGATGTTGAAGAGGGTGGGTGATAGTAGGCATCCTTGTCGAACTCCCACTGTTGTTCGAAACCAGTCTCGTATGCTGCCATTGAAGATGACAGCAATGGTGGCCTTGTCATATAGGTGTTCAATGGTTCGGACAAGATTGAAGCCAATGTTGTACTTCCTCGTGGTCGCCCATAGGGCCGCATGCCATACCCTGTCAAAGGCCTTCTTAAAGTCTTTGAAGACTTTTCTTGTGTTGAAAAGGATTCTACCCCCTCTAAGGCTGAAGATCTGTTTTCCGTCCTGTTCGAAAACCCTCCTGTTCTTCTGCGATGATCTTTTCTGCCTGGGGTTTGAGTCTGTTGAGTAGGATCTTCAGCATGACTTTGCTTGGGTGACTAATAAGGCTGATTGTTCTATAATTTTGGCACAACTGTAGGTTGCTTTTCTTGGGAAGCGTGATGATCAGTGACTGGGTCCATGGGGTGGGCCATTCTCCTGTCTGCCAGATTTTTTTGCAGATTGTTGTGAGGGTGGTGATCAAGGCTTCTCCCCCAGCTTGAACCATTTCTGCTGGTATGTTGTCAATTACAGCTTAATTTCTTTTTTTCAGAGATTTCTCTGCAGAGTCCATTTCCTCACGAAGAATAGGGTAGTCGTCCTCTTCTGTGGTCTGTGGACATTTTAGTACCGCTGGGTCTCCGTTTGTCTTGTAGTTGTACAGTTCTGAGCAATATTCTGTCCATCGGTTTAGAATCTTTTGTTCTTCTGTAAGGCATTTCCCTGATTTGCCTTGGATGGTGGTGGCTATCCCTTTCTTCACTGATGTCAAGTCTTTCACAACTTGGTAGGCCTTCTTGCTGTTTTTCTTGCTCAGACTGTCTTCAATTTCACAACATTGTTCTGCTATGAATTCATCTTTTGGTCTTCTCTAATCTTGTCTGATTTTCCTGTTGATTTCTCTGTATTTTGCTGCTCCTTCAGGATCACATTTTCTCTTCTTTTGTCACAAAGATCAAGGATGTCTGCTGTGACCAACGGTTTCTTTGTCCTACGATGTTTGCCGAGGACTTCGCTGGCTTGTCTGTAACTATTTTGTTGATAGTGTTGGGTAGCAAGTTCAGATCAATGTCTTTGTCATCCAGGATGGTAAGGGGTGCAAATTTCCCACCTATCATTGCTTTGAATGCTTCTGCTACATCAGAATCCTTAAGTTTTTTTATGTCAAATTTAATTCTTGTGTGATTTGGCTTGCTGATCCTCTTCAGGTGAATGTGGAAGATTGTCATCAACAAGTCATGATCGCGTCCGACATCTGCTCCTGGATAGCTTCGTGTCCTGGCAATGTTCAGGCCTGTTATTACAATTATTATACTATAACTACCACATAATAAACTATGATAATCTGAAAATGACAGAAACGAAATATTGCAAATCAAAGGCGTTTAAGGAGAAGTCACATTTCCCTTAATTAATATAATATTTATTCTCGCACATTAAAATGACAATTGGACAGTCTTAAAATACAGCAAGTTACGTAATAATACGTCTGACATCATCAACGTATAAAATATTACATGTCATAAAACCATTTTTGATTTCTACATTTCGGATAAAACATGCTAATTTGATATTGTTTCGTTGGATACAACGGCCTGCCACACACGGCCAATACATACACGTTATGAATTGTAATACATTCATTTAGCATATGACGATTATTTGTAATACAATTTGACCATGGATTTTTCAATAGATAATTTAACAACACAGCTTGTAATCGGTGAAATGTAGTTCGTTGCGTTATGAATACATTTGAGAGCACTTGCTTTAAGATGAGCAGTACTTGTAAACTATCCGATAGCATCACCGTGTGTAAACGGTGCTAGCCCTCAAAACTATCTAAGCGCTTTTCGCCATACCATGCATGTAGTGCGAACAGTCATACTCTGGAGATTGATTGTTGATACTGTACAAGTAGTATATGTTGTGTACCAATCGTCGTACCCATCCGTTATCCGTCAAAGCAAGCAGTAAGACGATTATTACCCCATGTTACAAGATAGAGGCTCAATTCTATGTTAAAAGATAGGAATTTCTGGGAATTTAGGTCCGGAGAGTTTGTTTTCAGTAGTTTTAGCTATGGGGGATGTTTGAGTAATTCCAATCTTAATTACCCGTAATTACCTCTTAAGCTCAACGGTACATTCACCCATACGAGACATGCACCCATATGGGCTCGGTCGATTAGTCGGCCTGAAGCACTCAACGGTATATGCACCCATACGAGACATGCACCCATATCGACTCGGCCGATTATTCGGCTCGGGACATTTGACGGCACATGCACCCATACAATATATCCACCCATACGATACGGCACACTATGATATATAAGATATCCACCCACCCTGGTCATGTACGTATTTACCGTTAATTACCCCTTAATTACCCTTAATTACCTTAATTACCCCTTAATTACCCTTAATTACCTATAATTACACCTTGACTACCCCTAAATACCCTTTATTACCCCTCACGCACACATACGGTACGCTACCCACCCATACCGCCTGGCACTACCTCCGGTCACGTGACTACACACAGATGACTACACCAGCTGAGGCAGCTACCATCTTTGAAGTCAAACGTTTTATAATCACCCGCCATTTTAATAACATCCGAGCATTTTATAAATACTCGTCGCTGATTGGACACTTTTACCGCACCGACAGTGGCACCTCAAGAGTGTGGCTCCGCATCCATTTTTCACACAGAAACTTTTAGAAAAAGAGTGGGACCGTAGCAATTTCGATGTACAGGTAATGTAGTTTTCACAAAACATATATTATATGTACAGCTGTATATGTACAGGCAATATACTGATTTCACGTGTATAAAATTACACCCAATGAGCGGCCACTGGCTGACCTTTTATGACCTACGACACAGTTTTTCATTAAAATCAATGGCGTCCGTGTTTCCTATGATTGGTGTAATGTCGCGCGTATTTGTGCTTACTTAACAATGGATCCCTTATCGTAGTTGACAATGCTACATTAAAATTTTACCCCGGCATCATACTGCCATGCTAGTTACACAACTTTAATGTTTATTGATTATATGTTTAACGTGCGTGCGACTGCGTTACCGACAATGTGTCGAATGTCAATTCTCATGCTCGACAATTTTATTCTTATGCCAAGTTTATACATGGAACATAGATAATAGACTACTGCATAGAGTGCTTTACACAGTGCAGATAGGACGCACGATTTTTGACGCAGGTATCTTTCGAGATTTGGATTCTGTTGGTCTATTTTCGTAAGTGCTACATTCAAAAAACCTTTCTAACCATTTCTTAGCACAAATTTGACGAACTAGAAGAGTTGTTCGGATTTTTGTCAATAATAATAAACTTTATTTAGAAATTGTTAAATCCTGGGCTAATGCCCGTTCATGGGGGTTTACAAAATCGGCAAATATGTAAGAAACATAAAATCGCATATAAGAGTAATAAATCAAGTACGCGTTGAAAAGTAGATAAAACGGCATAAACATTAGGGCGTACATGTGCCCCCACCACTGTACTTTGTTAAATACGTGGCTCAGAAGCAAACAGACATGGGGGTTATACTGTTTTAGGCTTGACAGGCAATTTGACCACTAACATCGATAGCAACCCAAATGTAATATCCAAACCAGCACTAGTTGACTCTAGCCCAGCATTTGAATATTTCGTGCTATTTGAGTAATATGCAAACAAACCTAATATTTATGTTCTAGACCGTAGCATAACAATATGAATAACTGTATATAATGAAACATATACGTGTACGACTAATTACAATAGTGTTTATTAATAAATTGTCATCAACATTTAATACGCCTGGCTCAGATAACGTAAAACCAGGCCCTTTTCGCACAAATGTGGGTAATGAATAGTTTAATAAATATTAACAGACTCGTTACGTTGAAATAATGTAATGTTATACATTGTCTGTAGAAGGCATGTATGTATTATATAAAATAAATTCAACATGAACACTTTTGTAAATAAATAAATGGTATTAAAATATACACAATAACACACATGCATATATATCATTTATTCGGAACACAACGATAAACCCATATAAAAGTATTTGTCCCAGTGAAACATATGTAGTGATACGTACATCATTATGCGTAATCATGCAAATTCCAAAGGACCAAAATGAAATGGCTACTGCAGTAAGCATAAACAACAATTTAACGCAGCAATTAGCACATTGCCGATGAAATAACAATCACACCTTTCCATCAACATCATAGGCGCACCAGACCGACTCCATTTGGAGGAGGGCTTTTTGCCCGAATATTCTTGTGTGCTGAACGTGTGTGTGTGTGTGTGTGTGTGTGTGTGTGTGTGTGTATGTGTGTGTGTGAGTGTGTATGTTTGTGTGTGTATGTGTGCGTGTGTGCGTGTGTGCGAGTGTGCGTGTGTGCGTGTGTGCGTGTGTGCGTGTGTGCGTGTGTATATGTGTCTGCGTTCACACCAGTTTTTGTCTGTAATATATTTACTATTTCATATTCTGGTTTTCACCGTTACTTGTCGGTTCCCAGTCAATCATACAGTGCTGTTTCGCTTTATCTGAAAATTAATTTGTTTCCGGCTGTTGAAATCCTTTCGTTGCTCGTCGTTTTCGAGGGGTACTCATGTCGTACAATTATGATCATTATCTTTTAACTGTTTGTATTTGAACATTTATCATGATACCAAGAATAACCGAAATCGTTTGTATTATTTATCCAAAGGTAATAGTATCGGTAGCATTAAGATAGCATGGCATACTTTTGTTTTAAGTATTTTCATAACAAACCAGTGTAACAAATGCAAATGGGGTGGATGTCGTCATGAACATCACCAAAAAAGTGCAAAACATCTGATTCATGAGAAAATGTTGATGTGTTTGTCATAATAGCTGAGGTCTGTGAACTACACCGTGTGGTCGATTCTAAAAAATATAAACACTAAGATTTTTGACACATATCACTTCGAAAACCATTTCACATACACTTTTATGGTAGATCTAACCGAAAGCTTTCTTGTGCACTTTAGTTTTTTTTTGTAAAACGAATTATTGAAGGTGTCCAACGACTGAAGCTCTGTAATATGATTATGTGTTCATGGCCGATCTTTGTGATATTAAAACGACTGTAGTAAAGAACAAATTATTCAAGCAGTATTGCTGCCCTTGAAATGGAGCTCTACTCTGGCATCTCCAGAGTATGACTGTTCGCTCTACATGCATGGTATGGCGAAAAGCGCTTAGATAGTTTTGAGGGCTAGCGCCGTTTACACACGGTGATGCTATCGGATAGTTTACAAGTACTGCTCATCTTAAAGCAAGAGCTCTCAAATGTATTCATAACGCAACGAACTACATTTCACCGATTACAAGCTGTGTTGTTAAATTATCTATTGAAAAATCCATGGTCAAATTGTATTACAAATAATCGTCATATGCTAAATGAATGTAATACAATTCATAACGTGTATGTATTGGCCGTGTGTGGCAGGCCGTTGTATCCAACGAAACAATATCAAATTAGCATGTTTTATCCGAAATGTAGAAATCAGAAATGGTTTTATGACATGTAATATTTTATACGTTGATGATGTCAGACGTATTATTACGTAACTTGCTGTATTTTAAGACTGTCCAATTGTCATTTTAATGTGCGAGAATAAATATTCTATTAATTAAGGGAAATGTGACTTCTCCTTGAACCTCTATCCATTCAAAGACCATGGTTGTTGTTCGGCATTATATTTTGTTCCGTAATGAACAATAAAAAACATTTGGCTAATTCCAGATCAACTTTGTGTACACAGTATTGTTAATAGTAAAGAATACAAAATATACTGCATTGTAGATCATTTTGACTAACAGGTTGTGAAAAAAAAACTGATCAAATGTGAAAGTAAATGATTTGATACAAGCACATTCCTCACCTCACATGATATGGTAATATAACAAATAAAATAGCTTAAGCCTATTTTCATATAGTGGCAATATATTTGGCCAAGTATGATTTTTGGTGTTGTAAATTTTTTCCGAAAAGTTAACAACTACGTGTCATTGTATAATATATGTATATATAAATTGTCCATGTCCAACAGTTACACTATAAACTGGGATTAAATCATAACACAAACATGTGGAAATATAAATACTTAAAACATCTTATCTATATGTATATTCAATGTCTCAAAACAATGTTGGTGACACCCTTTGTTTATTTTAACAAATATTGACCCGTGTCAAAAATTTATAATGGTAGATTAGATGTGTATATTTATTTGTAACCTAATTAAAATCAGGTGGGCAGCGTACCGACAGTTTACCTGGCTTACATGGTACGATAAGTTCTACTAGCATATGCTAGCCATCTTATCCATTCAAGCTTCCCTGCCCTCGATGGGGAGCAACACGAGGGATATACCTCTACACTCGAGGACTGAAACTGTTTTATATATGATCCACTTGCCACCTTACTGTAAACTATAGGATTGTATGAGATGGGAGGGGAAACATTTTTGTCATATGACATATACCTCTCTTTAAAGGCAGGCAGTCAGTCCCTCAACGCATTCTTGTTGGATTAACTATTTGCAAATCGACTAATGTTTCTTGGCAGAATATCCTCTTAGTCGATTTTGGTGCATGGTCCCACATCTGCGCCAGTGAGTGGTACTGCAATTACTGGCAGCTTGATAGTTCTTGTGAACACATCGGCCACCCATTCCATTAGCATGAGTTTGTGGCTACGTTCGCATTCCGCAGCACTCATTGTTTCCGTCTTCTAGGCCAAACACCAGTGTTGACTGTGTTGTCTGAGGTGTGGTCGGAAGTTCCGTGCCAAAAAAGACAGCACCAGTCTTGCTTTTATTAATATTGTACAATGAAGAGGGCTTAAACAGTAGTCCTAAAATTCATAAAAACAAGAAAGAACACACCCATCTGTGTATATATATATATACTAATTAAAAACTACAATGAATTGTTTACCTGATGACTGGTCAGCATTCAGTGAAATTATAAATATTTACCGAATGACAGTATATGTAAACATGCCCTCATTACATGGAATTGTACACGGTAATTTTAAACAAAGTGTATGCTGTTTTTTTAGTAATCGTACTCACAATGACCAACTATTCATAATTACTCATTGGTAATACCCGGTATAATATTGACTCACACTAATAAGGCATCATGTTATATAATTTCTTTTTTATTCTAATTTTATATATAATATATACATACAGTTACTATATAATGTCGTGTTTGACTTTGTATAATAACATTTGTGATAATGATGTTTTTTATTTAATTCATTTTGACAATTACATTCTTGACTGTAAGTCTAGTCCTTAGGACTGCTCGAAACATTTACAATAAGCTCCATGGTAGACCTGTTCATTCCATCACCATCCTGCCTTCTAACGAGGGGATTTGAACAAACCCATATTGTCATAAGTGAGATTCTGATGCTGTAACCACTATCATACCGCGAGATGGTAGAGATGCTATTATTAAAATGACTGAGATCAATGTTCACAACAAAGTTCCTATTGCAATGTATGACTGCTGTCATACCTTCGTAGAAGAAGTGTTGTCTTTTCTGTTCAGTTTGGCAGTATTTTGTAAGCTCTGGAAGAGCTCGCAGAAGGTGGCGGGCAGTGATGACTGATTGTTGGAGAATGCAAGGGATTTTAGGTCCAGGTACATTATCGGCTCCTCGCCTTCCTTGACTACAGAACTGCTGTTCTCTGTAACCAACAATAAAGGAGAACATGTCATTGAGATCAAGTAATGCCTTGCAGTGCTATGTGAAATTATATAATTTCACATGTGCATATCAGTATATATTAATTTTGTATATTGAATGCTTTAAGAGAACTTGAAGTCGTATATAATTCTTAAATACACTATATAATGAGTATGCATTGAAACAGGAATTGAACAGGCACACTAGACTGAGATCAATTGCTAGGTGTACCTAACTTCAAACAACCACTGACTTCCATTAGCCAAGTAACAATCCTAAGGACCGCCAATTGTGAAACTAATTGAGAGCCATGCTTTCAAGAGTGACATATATATAAACCCTGCAATGAATACCCATACTAGTATACTGTAAAACACGTCAACTACTATTAATGATGGGGCCAGGACGCTGGGCAGAAATAAAGTCACAGGAAAAATGATACATGTAGAATTAAAATTAAAATTTTGGCTAGGAAACGTCAGGAAATAAGGTCACGTGCATTATAATTTTGACGACGGATAAAACGAATATTCAAAGTAATTACACCAGAATTGCAAAATTTAACCGATAACTGAACACAATTTAACCATAACGCATTATTAAAACAAAGATTATAAAAAAAAAATGACATAATGATTGTCTTACCACCATTTACACGTTTTCATTTGAATAAAAAATTAAGAAGTGAAATTTTATCAGTTATACACCAAATGTTTTTATTTGGGTGATTATGAAAAACATTCACTCGAAGGTATTTACTATTTCAATATATTGATTGATAATTATTGGTTACTGGTTACTGCTCCCGTAACCCGCCTGGATCATAGGGGCGCTGCATTGCTGAATGTTTCGCCAGACGACGCGTTTCACCAGTCGCGGTTGTGTGCTAATGTCTGAGTTTCTGCAAAGGTCTTCCCAGTCCATTCTGCAATATTGTCTGACCATCTCTTCCTCTGTATTCCCTGTCTTCTTTTCCCCGGCACTGTTCATTGTAGTATCGTTTTTGTGAGCCCACTTGATCGTGTTACATGACCATACCATCTCAGTTTCCTCTTTTTTACTGTTGTCAGCAGGTCTTCATAAAGTCCCACATGTTGAGTGATGATTTTTCTGATTTCATCGTTGGTGATATGGTCCGTGTAGGAAATACCGAGGATTCTTCGGTAGCATTTCATTTCCAATGCAGCAATTCTTCTTTGCAGTTCCGCTGTAAGGATCCATGATTCGCATGCGTACAGAAAGATGGAAAGGACCAGTGTACGTACTAGTTTAAGTTTAGATTTCAGTGCGATGTGTGTGTCTCTCCTGCTCGCATGGCTAATGAGGCTGATGGTTTGATAGTTTTGACATTGTTGTAGGTTGCCTTTCTTGGGGAGAGTAATCATCAGTGATTGAGTCCATGTTGTTGGCCACTCTCCAGTCTGCCAGATTTTGTTGCAGATGTTGGTGAGGATGTCTATCACCGTTTCTCCTCCGTTCATTATCAGTTCTGCTGGGATGTTGTCAAATCCAGCAGCTTTTCCCTTCTTCAGTGATCTTACAGCTATCTCCACTTCTTCACAAAAAATTGGAAAGTCGTCCTCATTTGATGATTCTTGGCTGGCTAGAACACTTGGATTCCCGTTGGTCTGGAAGTTGTACAGCTCCGAACAGTATTCTGTCCATCTGTTGATAATGTATTTTTTTTCTGTGAGGCATTTCCCTTCCCATTTCTCCTGCCTTTGCTTTGTCAATTCTCTCACGACTTGGTATGCTCTTTTGTTGTTGTTGTTGTTGTTGTTGAGGCAGTCTTCAATTTCCGTGCATTGTTCTTCAATCCATTTTTTTGGCTTGTTTCTTTCCCTTTCTGATCTTCTTGTTGATCTCACTGTATGTTGCTGCTCCTTCTTCCATGTACTTGTCTTTCTTTAAATCTCTCTTAGTGTAACACATTTCCAGAATTTCTTCTGTGACCCAGGGTTTGGCTGTTCGGCGTTTTTTCCCTAGGATGTCATTAGCTGTTTCTCTCATCACTGCATTAAATTTTGTAGTTATCACTTCTAGATCTTCTTCAAGCGTGAGCAGTGGTGCAAACTTCCCTCCAATTGTTACTTGGAATGATGCCAAGATCGCAGGGTCTTTCAGTTTGAGGTTCATCAATACGAGATCATGGTCACTTCCTAAGTCTGCTCCTGGGAAAGTCCTTAACTTGGCCCTGTTGATTCCAGATCTGAACCTATTTTGCACCAGGATGTAGTCAATCCGTTAGGTGCATGCCATGGCCATCTTCGGGATGCTTTATGTTTTCCAAGTGTGTTTGCAAGCACCATGTTATTGTAGTTAGCAAACTCCAGCAGGCGTAGCCCCCTCTCGTTAGTTGCAGCATTACAGAAAGGACCGCTTCCGCCTGGTCTCGCATAGTCCAAGGAGGTATGGCACCTACCTTTCCATCTCATGTTCAAATTCTTTCATTTTTCCTATTTGGTTAAGTGTTCTTACATTCCATGAGGCAAAAGTGATGTAGTCCCTCCCACGGATCGTTTTGGGTGAGGGTCCATCAGTAGCATATGTGTTACGTCCGTCCTGATGGGAGACGGATGGCGCGGTCATTGGTAACACGGGCTGCGACCGATCCGATATCGACTTTGGTGCTTTGTTCATCATGTAGTGTGTCTGGGGCAGATTTTCTAACCTGGTGGAGCCCATCCCTCTCCAGGCGACTATTTCACCCATAGCTGGAACATGATTTGCGGGGTCGGGACATGTCCACACACCGCACATATCGGGCTCATGCTACTCCGGCAAGGTTTTTCGTGGCTGGACCACTAGATCCCATGCAGGTTTAGCCTGGAGCCGCAAGGTGTCCAGTTACCATATGGTGTTGCAAGGAGGCACTACGTGAGTCTTGATTGATGAGAGGCTATATACCAGAAGGAAAGACTTATGCACTCGGCTTTCTTTTCACCCCAGATGAGGCTATCTGGCGGCTGAAGCTGAAAACGGGAGGTCAGAAGCAAGCTACTAACCACTACACTACGTTACAGCACTAGGCGCATCACCCAACCCTTGTGACATAGGCACACATAACACATAAAAACAATACAACATTAATCATTCAGTATTACACTTGGCCAGGATCCGTTGAAAGTGATGTATTATCGCTCACAAAACACGTGAGCGATAATACAAAATAAAATTTGAAAAGGACAGTTTTATCAATGAATTCGTAACATTAAATATGTGATATACGTTGGACAGACTGTCGTGGTAGCAACATTGATGTATCTGTGAAACGATAACACCTAATTCATTCACATATAAAAACCTGAAATGTTAAGTGCTAGCGTACATTGTATAACAATACCAGTGTCAAAAATTATAAAAAATGGAACAGGATGTGTCAAAACTACCAAGAGCGAAAATGTTTCGACAAAGCATGTATTTGGTTTGGCATACCAACTGTTTATATTGGTTCACAGTCAACATTTAAATTAAACATCGGAAAATCGTCGTCTTCCTAACCCACCATTATGTAAGTGTGTATTCTTCCTAATTGTTCGTTTGGGATTCGTCGCTAGGAGAAGTGGCACAATGTTTACTTTCAAAATGTATCCTTCGTTTAATGTTCAATTATAGCATATATATTTTTTTGAATAGATTACTTTTAATATTATGTAACTTGTAAAGCGTTACAGAATCAAGAATTCAACCATAAGCTAAGTATATTTAAACTATAAGCATATTTTAACAAGTTTTGGTCTTGTCATATTCAACTTAATCAAACCGGCGTTAAAGCCGTTATGATAATCGCTCACTTTCGCCGGTCGGCAATCTTTAGTTTTTTTTGGTTTAAATGTTGTCGTTTGTAACTATTATACTGTTTTTTTTTCAATTGACCTTTTAGATTACTATTGGCATTTTATATTATTACAATATATACGGTATTTAAAAAGGAATCATGGTGCAGTTAATTGCCATTGAGTGATTGATACTACAGTCAGTTTATGCCTATCTAAGATTAAGGCTACGGCTGAGTGAATTATAATAAATACAAATAGTTCTCCCTCCCTTAATAGGCCTGTAGGTCTCAATTTAGTTACCGGAGTTGGCCCCGGTTCAACATTTTCTAATTAAATAAAGTAGGCTTTATTGTTAAAATTGAGACTACTGATTTTGTAAATATAATTTAGTGTTTTACATACGCCGTAGGCTTAGCCTTAGCTCTGGGTTTAACATTATATACGGTTTTGGTCTATTAATTTCTACTAAACATGATAATTGTCTAACACAATTATGTCACCATTATTCTTTTTGGGTGTTTTCTGCTTGTCTTGCTCTGTTGCCGTAAGGGATATAGATTTTGTTTCATGCAAACCATTGACATCTAATCATTTTAATGTGCTTTTTCCTAATCACACTAAAATTCATCATTCTATTTCAATTTTGCATAGTCTGCCATGTATTCATGTTTGTTATAATAGAAAGTTACTGCCAATCCCCCGCTCTACGCCAACATTGAAATTAGCAATAATTTTATTACTAGCCGGAGATGTAAGTCTCAATCCTGGGCCATCTTTAGACGAAACATTCGGGTGGTCACTACAAACGTTCGATCTGTACGAGATAAGACAGCCTCACTTTGTGATTTATTAATTTCAAAGAAAATAAACATTCTAGCTGTAACTGAGACCTGGCTCAGACCACATGATACACCTTTCACCATCGACCACGTTTAGTCGGCTGTGGAGGTGGTGTTAGCTTTCTTATATCACAGCAGTTCGAAGTTAAATTACATTCTAACCCTGGATACTGTAGTTTTGAGTCCATCTGTGCTGAAATTTCAGATTCTTCTTTCTCCGCATACTTTGTTTGTATATATCGCCCTCCAAGACATGCAGCCAATTTCTTGGAAGACTTTCAGGATATGTTGGAAAATCTGGCAGTTATTCATTCAGAATGTTACATTCTTGGTTATTTTAATCTACAATTGGATATACCTTCTACAACTACAACTACGTTTGATGATATTCTGGCATCATTTGATTTGAAACAACATGTTACCTTTTCGACACATATACATGGCCAATGTATACCCAGATCAAAAAAACATCTATCTGACTTATATAAACATTACTGTCATGTACTCAATGCATTACTTGACAAACATGCACCTATAAAATCCAAATGGGTGTCAGAAAGGCCACCGGCTCCATGGATGACTTCCGAAATTATACTATCTAAAAGGCGTGGTCGTTATTTAGAACGTATATGGCGCAAATCACGCCCGCCATTAGCTAGATCGCGCATTTCTAAGTAATGTCACTTCTGTAACAGACAAATGGCTAAAGTTAAATCAGATTATTTTACAAATATGGTCATAAATAAGTATGATAATCCGCGTCAGTTATGGAACTGCATCAATAACATTCTACACAGACGGCCTACTCCATCGCTACCTGATCATGTGTCAATTAAGTATCTATGTGATTCGTTCTCTAGTCACTTTAAGAATAAAATCAGTATTATTTGTTCTGCTTTCCCACGTCATAATATAAGTAATATCAGTGTGGTCTTTCCACAAGTAAATTCTCAACTTGTAAAATTTGAACCTGCAACAGTTGATGAAGTTAAAAAATAATTATGTCCTCCCCAAATAAATTTTGTGAACTTGTTCCATTTCCAACAATACTGCTAAAAGCATGTTTTGATACAATATTTGGACCTATAACAAATATTATGAATGCATCACTTTGCTCTGGCTGTTTTCCTGATGATTTCAAATACGTCCATGTCACACCATTTCTTAAGAAGTCATCTCTACTTAAGCAAGACCTAAACAGTTATAGACCTATTTCTAATTTCAGCTTCATTTCCAAAATACTAGAAAAGGTTGTAGAAAGTCGTCTACGGTCTCACATTAGCGCACATGTCTTAATTAATTTGTGACAATATCAGCATATAGGCAGTTTCATTCAACAGAGACTGCCCTCTTAAAGGTTCATAATGACATTAACTTGAACATTAATAATGGTAAAGTGACTGCATTTACCTTACTAGATCTTTCTGCCGCGTTTGACACGATTGATCACAGCATTTTCATTGAACGCCTATTAAAGTGGTACGGCATATCTGGCATAGCTCTAAGCTGGTTTTCTTCATATCTATCTGATAGATACCAAATTATAAAGATTGGGAACAGCCTTTGAGCTGCACTGCCGGCTTTATTTGGTGTTCCCCAGGGTTCTGTTCTTGGGCCTTTGCTTTTTACTTTTTAGTCTTTACACTCCGCCACTAAGCTCTGTTATACAAAGACATAACTTGGATCATCATCGTTATGCTGATGATAATCAAATCTACATTTCATTGGCTACCCCAGAAACAAATCGCTCCCTTAACCAACTTAGTGATTGCCTTCAATATATCTTCCACTGGATGACTGACAGCAAGTTGAAATTAAATGCAAATAAAACTGAATTGATCATTATTGGTACTCCAATGCAGCGTAGTAAACTAGATGGTTTTTTCCCTACGCAACATCTCGTTTTTCTCGCTCTGTACCACTTTTGAAGTCTTTGCATTGGCGTCCTGTACGATATCGTATACTATTTAAGTCTGCACCATTACATACCAGGCACTGTCCAATAAGCATCCATCTTATTTGCAATCATTGCTTACTCCTGTAAGAAAACCTATCCAGCTTCGATCACCTATTTCTGAACTACGTTTTGTTCCTAGAGTCAACACTAACATTGGAACTAGGGATTTTTCTGTTGCTGCACCACCTTTTTGGAATATACTCCCTCTTAGTGTTAGATCAGTTGACAATACTACAAAATTCCCTCGTCATTTAAAAACGTATCTTTACAACCTTGCTTATCCACCATAGCTCCCTAGCGCCTTGACCCATCTGTTGACAACTTGAAAACTACATATGGATTTTGAGATTGACCAATCCTGTTGTTTTGATGCGCCTCTGAGCTTGGTTTCCAAGGATTTAGGCGCAATAGAAGTTATCTTATTGTTATTATTATTATTACTATACATGTGTAGGATCATATAGAACACTGGCGAACGGCTTTTATTTGCCATTTTCTACATATGTCATATTCCTCAGACCTTCTCACATTTCTCGTCATTCTATTCTCTAGCTAACTCAGCTGTAATATTATTCCGCGTCCTTGAAATCATTCCATCTCTGTTCGGTTCGGTAGTTTACCAGGATTTTTACCTCATCCATTCATCTCACTAATCTTCCCTTTTACCTAGGGATGTTACAGCATTATAGGGAGTGATTGGTTCAGATTCTTCCAAAAGCACCAAATTTGGCCCAGATGTCGTCCATACCATAGTTTTTCGATTGTTAAAGGGCGCCGAGACGAGCGCCCCGGGACTGCCATATTGGCGAAATACAATATGGCCGCCACCCGGGTTAGAGATCAATCGTTGTTAAAAAACCAAAAGAGCTAGAATCATGAATCATACCAATGTATAGGGGAATCCGATTCTGATCTTATTTCGACGATTTGAGTTCAAGGTCATGCCTCAATGTCACCCTAAAGGTCATTTTGGGTCAGCAAATGTTATTGGATGTTCAGTAAGCGTCATAATTATATTTGAAACCATTCTTTAGTTTTTGGGTGTCTAGTTTTCACAACACGTGTTATATAGTGGTGTAACTTATGTCGTTTGAAAGCTTATTGATACTAAATAGTTTTCGATTTCCTACTTTTCCGGTGACGTGTGAAAACTGATGTGTGAAAATCGTCGCCAGCAGTCCTAAATGCTAAATACTCAATGCTAACAGAGCTAGTGAATCATAGAGGTGGGACATTCCGGTCCGCGCCATTTTGTAAACTGATGGCACCCTCCCACGGATGGAACCAATTTGTTTTACTAACAAGAATTTCCTATGGTATACTAACCAGTTTTCTTAAAACGATAATTACGAACATTTGTACAAAACTTTACTCTTGTGACATTTGTAAGATTGTTCATCCCGTAGTTTTTCGCAGTAAAATAACGCTATATCAACCTAACCGTAGCGTAATACATGGTTTTGTCTGCACAGTCAGGAGTCTTTCGACGGCTCCTTCCCCCTAACTGCCTCACAGCTCCATTCAATGAGGAGATGAGGACTTTCTTTAACACAATGCTCCGGTTACCATCAGCTCTTTGTGGACGTGAGAAGATCGGTGGTGACGCCGATCTGGATGCGAGGGAGAAGATCATCTCACAACTGTTCGTCTACAATACTAGTAAGGGTACGCACCATGCAGTCAAGACGGTTGCAGTACGGCACAAAAAGGAACAAAAAATCCCTTCCCCCTGTATCAATGCCTCAAGCTACATGGACACGGACGAGACAAAACAGATTTGGATTGACAAAGAACATAATATCTCGGCATCGTACAATTGTGTCGTGGGAGTGAAGCGAGGTGTTGCGAGTGCGGTGTTTGTTCGCCATGCTCAGAATTGGGTGGTGGTGCCCACCAACAGCCGGCCCAAGGTCTTCACCACCCACGATGTGGATAATATAGTTAGCACGGCTCAGGGCGACTTCTCACTGGATGAATTCCACGGATATGTCCTGAGCGTGACCAACCATCACTCGTGCGAGAACCTTGGAGTGAAGCGGGCTCCCATTACGCTTGACCCCTGCGACTCCCAAGCTACCAGGCTCTTACGTGTTCCAGCACCCAATCGAACTCACTCATACGAACGACTTTGCACCCAGATTCGGCGACAGCGTAGTCAGACCGCCCCTTGATGTGCAAGATGCCAAGGTTGAGATTGAGGCGTGGATGGCGAGCTTGTAGCACTCAATACATGAATGTCATGGAACAGGCCGTCGCTACATCTCTATCTCAATTCCGTGATGCTGGCCAAGCACGCAGCATACCTCTTGGAAAGGCTGGAAAACGCCTCAGTATCAGTATCTGATATTATCACGCGGAACAACATGCTAACCTTCGCCAACCGACCTGACCACAAGAAAAAAGACAGGAAGGACAGTGGTGTACATGACCTTGGTCACGCAACCTTTCCTCTCATTCCAGTCGCGTTCCGATGCTGACATGACGGATTTATTTATATTCGAAAATCACAGAGTGCCCCCGAGCCTGGCGGATCGAGGGTCGCAGCGATCGGAGACGAAGTCCGACATTCTTCAATGCCTCAATGCATCCACTGACCGCGCAGTTGCTGTGAAAAGAAGCCACGGTTGTGGTGTTGGATATGGCGGCAGTGATCCACATGGTGTGCCCCACAACAGCAAAAACATTCAGCGACACTCTCTTTCACTTTCTCTTTCTCTTCGTCTTCTTCGTCTTCTTTGTCCTCCTCTTCTGTTTTTTGTGGATAGGAAGTAAGATTCCGGGAACTGGTTTATGACGTTCAGAGCGTACTTGCCCGATTTTAAGCCGATGACGAAGCCATCCGTACAATTGTCCCGTGAGTTTATTGTAGGGATTGGACGGTCTTTGCCACGACTATTTGTTCTCACCCGCGTTGACGGACAATCCAGCCTCAACTACTTTTTCGTCCTAGGTCGGCTGTGCTTCCGCGAGTAACTAAAACACATCCTCGCAATCGGCTTTGATGTTTTTGTATGCGGCATCGCTCATTGCTCGAAGGATGTCTACCTTGTCCTCCACCAAACTGTCGCTATCTCCGTCCGTGACGATACTTTGTACTTGCTCGTGTCCGAGCACGTTCGACGTTACACTGACGCTCAATGGTACGTGACGAGCTATCCAATGGACCTTGTCGCTGTCCTATGGAAGTGGAGAAGTCTCAAACCAACACTCGAAGTCAAAGGTGGCGCGATAGGGGTAGTAGCGCAACTATTTGGGGACACGAATGTTTCAGAAAACGCTCGAACAGTGATCAGGTCAAATGGTAGAAGTAACCCGGATAAATTTTGCGTTCACCCCAGTTCAGGTGCGCTCGTGCTTCTCCAGTTTCGATGCGTATTTCCACAAAGAATGCCACACATCCTACATAGAAAAGAGTGACAGTACGTGCGTTCGTCTTGGATGTGGGAAAAGTGTGTCTCCTGAAGATTCACGGAAAAATATCGGGGTAGTGATCGTACAACGATCGATTGACTCGGTCAGATGTCTTTCCACATTTTTCGTCCGGTTCGACTAGTTTGAACATTTTTCGTCCGGTTCGACTAGTTTGTACACACACATGCTCGTCTCGAAGGTGGTCTCTACGTGATAGAGTTCATCCATCGTAGCACCGACAAAGTCTTCTATAGCCACTCGTCTTGATCGTTCGTCTCGTAGAGCGCCTTCAACGTGGGTTCCAGGTGATCTCGGACACATCCTCGATGTAGGGCCAGATAGCGGAAGAGAGCGAGAGAGGTTATCGGAGTACTTATTGGAATGGATGGTTCCATTTGCAGAGCGCAGAGCGATGACGGCTCTGTTTTTCTTGACGTAGACCGGTGGTGTAATACTGACGCATCCTATCGGATGATCGGTTTACGAAGAAAATGACATTCGTGACAAGTTTACACACCCACTGAGAATCCGATCGTTGATCGCCGACTGCAAGACATCTGTTTGTCGGAAGCGTTCCAGAAAGGAATCGAAGTCGTTGGTGTTGGTGATGAGACTGGTTTCGTCGAGGTAGCGTCCGGAGCAGTTGCATGAGGAATGGTAGTATTTGAATCTTCCTGTAGACTTGTTCCTCAGAACGAATCCTTAACTAAAATTTATCATCAATCACAGAGCCATCACCTTCTGTCAGCTCGAATACGCAACACACATAATCACGGACATAGGTAAAACAAGCTGTGACCATGGCTTTTTCAAAAGCCTGTTCGATCATCATTTCTTCCGAGTGATCTTGGATGTTGTCCATCTTAGCCACGGTTTCTCAGATCACCATCACATTCATCCCTATCAGTAGACGACCAGGTACATTGCGTTAGGTCAACCGTTGGTTCGTCTTCGTCACTCACAGTTGATGGTGCAAAGTTCAAAGGTATCCTAACAGATGTCCTGTTGTCATCACCACTATCATCATCATTATCTGATATTAAAATACGATTGACGTCCATGTGACATTGTTGACAATGTAACAAAGCCAAGTTTGCTTCGACTGCTTCACGTAAGTTCAATTGACCTACTTTGCGGGAGATCGATTGGACTGCATTCGGGGGGGGGGTGACCTGGGTATGATGCAGGACTTTGTATTCATGTTTCCATGCCAAGTTCGATTGGACTGCTTCGGGGAAGTTCGATGCCTCCGACAAACAGAATCAGGAATCGATGAGTTCCAAGCATGACAGGAATTAGTTGAGAAAGCCGGCGTTGGATGTTTTTTGATGTTAACTTTCGTCTGGGACCCACTTTTATGGCAGCGTACGCGGCGGCTGGGAAACCCAATGTTCTGCCCGCTAGATCACCAAATCGGCATACCCAGATGTCTGTTCCGTACCAGTCACTCCAGACGACACGCAGGGCGAATTTGTAAGTAACTGGACGTCTTTGCTGATTGTGAACGGAACAGGTATAACATTTTTCATCTATCGTGACGTTTCGATTTCAATGTTTACAAGACGGATAAAACATATGTGTTCTGCCTTGCACAAATGACAATTCTTAAGGAAGGTTTAAAACATAATTTCCACTTACCGTTTTTTGAAGATTCGAAAAAGCATATATTCTTGCGTCTCCTGTGTCGCCATGATGAAACAGAGAAAACGCGTTTTGTTCCTAGACAAGGAAGTACTAACAAAAGAATGAGTGAACGCGCTTGATATGGACGGTTCATATCAGTGCGTTAATACCCTTTTCACCTCATGTTATTTGCTTATACATTAAACGACGAGATTGTGAAAGCTTGATGATGAAAGCATTTTGTTTCAGACAAAGACAACATATTTTTATATAAATGGTCGGTAATAGCGAATGATTAATACAACAAAATGTATTTGCAAGATCAAATAAAACACCACGTTCGTTATAATTTGATTAATGACACACGGTGCAACAGGAATGCCCCGACATATTTGTACTTGATAATCCGTCGAATTAATTGTCACACCATACCACCAGATTTAGCCAGCATATATGTACCTAATAAAACATCGCTACTGTAATAAACATGTGTTTTAAATTAGCACACTCCCAAAGTCCATCGCCTTGCCTGGTTACAGTGGTGGTGTGGAAGAAAATGCTTTTCATAAATATCTTGAAATTGTGGGAAGATGGCTGAGCATCGTGAGATGGTAAAGATGATTTGACGTTTCTGTAGATGCAGATGGCCAAATATATTAGAAGAACGGCCGTGTGATTCCTGTACAAGAAACATGTAAGTACATTATTTTCTCTGTTAATATATACTATTTATTAGCGGTTTTAGCTTGCATTGATCAATTAAAAAATTCTTACCGTTTTCTCCAACGAATAGGAATGTACTCACTTTCTTGCTTCATGATATATATATGTGTGTATGTGTGTGTGTGTGTGTGTGTGTGTGTGTGTGTGTGTGTGTGTGTGTGTGTGTGTGTGTGTGTGTGTGTGTGTGTGTGTATAGTCTTGTTGCTTGGTGATAATTTATTTAGTTTGGTATAACTTTTTGAGAGTTGAAGATGAAGAGGAGGAGGATATAAGTTGCTGTTACGAGGAGGAAGAAGAGCAGGAGTAGGAGGACCATGAAACGTGAGTTATATTTATATAATTAATGAGGTTTTGTTAAAGTCCAATAATTTATTCATTCATATAATTAACCTATTCATTGATTCAAATTGATAATGATGACTAAAACCCATATTCTTCAAAATATGTAATAGTCATAGCAGTCTGGCTGGCTCGCACATGGTCGGATATGAAAATCACATGTGGAGAACGACACAGACAGTAGTGATTTGTTTTACCAGCCGTTTCTGTAATCTCGTTGTCCAATATTCATTGATTCGAGTTGGATAATAGCACGGTGGCCAGCTTCATTCAAAAGCGTGTGCGTGTGTGATAAAAACATATGTCATTTGTCATTACCCACCGTTTTTGAAGCAAGAGTCTTTGTCTGGAAGAAAATGCTTTCATGTTCGAAATTTAAAAGTGTGCATTCATTAATAATGTTAAACAGATGTCATTTGTCATTACCAACCATTTCTGTAATGTCTTTGTTGTCCAAGCAACTCTCATGATAAACATATGTTGAGTGCAAGTGCCTTATGTTTTTGTCTGATGGTCAAACTTTAAAAGCACGCGTTCATTAATTATATAGTAGTTAAAATATATGATTTAGTACAATTTGTTTTCTAATTATCTGTTTTAATGTGGACGACTGGCGGATTACCACGAATATTGTTGGTATTTAGTCATGCACGAATTGCTGAAATATAACCACTGACCACCACCATGGGTACCACCGGTGCAATTGTAGGTTTTGATTGGCAAGGCTACGAAAGTGATGAAAAACAAAACGTGGAAAACTTTAAAATATGGTGTTGTGTTACATACATGATATTCCCGATAAGAGGCGTTTATTAGCTGTCCACAAGTCCTCCGTCCTCCCTTACACGCACACGCACGCGCACACCCACTAAGAGGAGATCCAGTTTTCTTCGTTTTTTTTTATACACACACGCATGCACATACGTTGTTATACTCGATAAAAGGCGGTCATCAACCGTCCACCACTCCGTCCTCCCTTACACACACGCACGCACACAACGCACTGAGAGAAGGTCCACCACCATTCGCCAGGGGGCGACAATTAAGGAATGAGACGTCACGTGAACAATGTCAACAGCCGCTAGGGGGGGGGGGGCGCTAAATAACCGGAACTGAGTCAGCATTTTAAGTCTCTGATTTCATGCAGACTGATTTCAGTTATGAGATGGACCTATTAAATACTGACGTGGTACGATTGTTCATTTTTCGCTCGCTTATCTATTTTTTATTGTAGCCTACCTTATACACTATACGTTGTACCTTATGCCTTATACATTATAGATTTTATCTTATGCCTTATACTGCTCGATACCATATACGTTATACATTATGAAATGTACACTGTACTGTATACCTTATACGTTATACATTATACCATATACTCCATACCACATACCAGCGATTCTTAACCTGTTCTGATCGTGACCCAAATTCGGTCTCGGGACCTGCTTGGCGACCCGTTCCTTCAAACAGTTACCTTGTGATTAATTATAAAATAAATAGTAGTGGCATAAATAGGCTTAAGCAACATAAAACATTTTGATTGACGATCACGTTGGCATCGCTAAATTAGCACTGCGTATTAGCTTATGGACGTAGGAAGAGGACGCCCCATTCAAACATAAAACAAACATGGTGCGCACACCATCGGGAAGATCGTTCGATTTCCACAGAGGTCGATCGATGTTAGGTCTACGCTAACAGACGTCATACGTTCATACAGGTGATAATAAGAACATTGACAATCCGACGTACGTTACAAATATATTGTCTTTGATCATGCTTATTAACGCAACATTTTTCTTTGAAAGTGTGCTTTCAAGACTTCTATAGAAACTGAAAAGAAAATTGCATCGATTTTATCCTGGCATGCGCATGCCTTTTACCTTTATAGTCATTGCTGTTCAACGTATTCCTTCCTTGAAAATACCACGTAAAAAGGAAAACACAACTAACATAAATTATAATCAACGGCAAATAAGATTATCGGCAGAGTGGTGATCAACCTCCGGTTCCCAGGTGACATTTATATAATCGCTGGAACAGAGAAGAAGCTACAAGGAGTTGCGTCAACACTGGAAAGAACAACACGTACTTACTGAATGGTAATACGTTCATAGAAGAGCAAGATCGTGGTTAGCAGTAGAATAGCGCAAACGAATCTATTTTTATTTAAATGTCAAGTCGACATGGGGCAAAAACAACAACAAAACGGCAACAATCTGTTTGTTTCACTGTTGACATACGAATGCGAAACATGGACCCTGAAAGCCGAATCCGAAAGAAAAATATCAGCATTTGAAATATTGTTTTCAGGAATCAGACAGAGCTTACCCATTAATCTATGTCCTTGTGTATTTTCTTGCAGAATATTTGTTAAAAGCAAAGTTTCACTTCATTACGAATCTCTATTTTTAAAAGGTTTAACAAATTGAAGTGGCAGTTTTTATAACAGGATAAGTTTAAAAAATTCAAGATAATGGCCCACCATAAAACTACATCAATGTTCCACTATAATATTATTTTTCATAATTCCTTACTTGTTTATAATGCTGTATGTAGGTAGCCCTTAGTATTGACAACACCTTTTTATGTTAATACTGATGTATTTAGATTCATAGCAAAGGGAGTAGAGGGCCGCCATATTCAATTTCAAAATGGTGGTTGTACCAAAAAGTACATACTGTTCACTTTACTACTATGTTCAGTATGCACTGCTCTTTTGCCAGTGATTTTTTGTATCCTCAAGGTATTCGTTAATTCGAAAAGGCTAATAAGTAGGGTTGCAAATCCAAGAGGGCCACCAGCATGAACACCGCCACTCATTAAGGAATAGTTTCCTTTAAATTTGCCAAGAACAAAACCAACTTGTTGTAAAGCAAGAGACGTAGCCGTTAACAGAACGAGTTGGCGGAAATAGACAGAGCCTATATAAATGTTCAGTGATCAACACGTCCCATACACTATACATCACTTTCCTCAACTCCATATAAAAGTGTTTTCACATAATATGAAATAGCACAATAAAACGGCGCAAACAACAATTATATCATTCTGTTTATTATTCCACTGGCCGGATCAAGAGACTGGCATTCTTGCAAAAGCAAAATAATTAATTCTCAAATAACATATCGAATGCCAAAGCAACATAAACTGTAGCACGCATGATCAAATGAATAAATATTGTTCATGTTGCACATATTCCTTCTTAAAACAGTTTTAAATGGTAGTTTTACTAAGAATGCACATTTAAGCTGTTTGGGGTAATTTGTTTTATATATTATACTGGCCTATTTATAGCGACATCTATTTAAAGACGACTGCAGGTATTATACATACAGGAGACCAAATGGAAAAGGACACAGAGCAAGAATGATGATGGAGATACGGCACGCAGGAGGAAATGGAAGAAGCAACGAAGTTGGCGTCATTGTTTCAGAAGAGATATGTAAGACTGTGGTCAAAGTGGAGAGACGGAAGGGGCGCGTAATGATGGCATGGTGACTGATTAGGAAACAACTGATGCTTGCTATGTCTGTATATGGGCCACAGACGGAAAGGATGAAGGCATATAAACAGTAGTTCATGGGTGTTTTGGAGAGGATGTTTGGTTAGGTTATGCTATGGACGTGATGTTGTGGATTGCGTGAGATTCCCGTGCATATGTTGGAGTAGTGGATGTGAAGAGAAGTCTGTTGGCAGATACGAAAGGGGAGCGAAGAATAGAGATGGTCGAGCTCTGGTGAAAAACGTGGGGATAAATGGTTTACCAGTTGCTATTTTTTTCCCAGAAGCGACAAAATCACGAGATAACATACATCTGCCGATAGTGCTGAAGAACTATCGGCAGTGCACTGGGGGATTATAAAGGTGTGGCTGGAGAGCAGGTCACGACACAGCATAAGCCACTAGTGTTCAAGTGCGTACGCCGAAGAAGAAACAAAGTAAGTCCGTGTACATTAAGTGGTGGACTCGCAAAGATGATATCGCGATTGAATACAAAGAGCAGATGAAGCTAAGTATTAGAGAAAGGTAGAGGGATTCATGATGGACAGAAACAATTCGAAGAAGTTGAAAGGGAAAGTGATGTGTGTGTATGTTACTTCTGCACGCCTGTATGGTCTGGAGACATTGACGCTGACATAAAAATATCATAAGCTGTACGTTTGAGAGAACAACTGGAACTGAAGAAATGCAAGAACAAAGAGGGTTCACAGAAGAAGGATTAATTATGTGAAGAACGAAGTTCGCATGCACTGCAACTTTTTTGTTCAGATTCTTACAAAAACACAAAATTTGGCCCAGATGTCGTCCATACCATACTATTTCGATTTCTGACGGGCGCCAAGACGAGCGCCCCCGGGACCGCCATATTAGCGAAGTCCAACATGGCCGCCACCAGGGTTAGAGGTCAATCGAAGTAAAAACAAAATGTTCAAAATACAATACAAGGACCGCTTTAGCAACAATACACCAATGATTACCAATGATTACTATTACTACCTATACGTTCTGGCTTGCGCTCTATGATGCCAGCAATAAGTACTACCGGTCATCACTGCCCTCGTTATTAACGCACCCGCCTTCGCATTTGCAGAGGGCCATGCATCGGATACCGGCGCGGTTGCATTTGTACCTTCCCGTGCATGCCTTGATGCAGCCGCAGTGCAAGAGAATGGCACATGCCACTGTAGAATCGCTGAGAGTGGTCTATGATGCCAGCAATATGTACTACCGGTCATCACCGCCCTTATTATTAATGCACCCGCCTTCCCCTTTGCAGAGGGCAGTGTATCGGACACCGGCGCGTTTGCATTTGCACCTTCCCGTGCATGCCTTGATGCAGCCGTAGTGCAAGAGAATGGCACTTGGCACTGAAGCCTCGCCGAGAGTGGCCCATAGTTGCCATGTACTGGTGTCATCTTTGCGCCAGCTCTACTCACTGAAGTCTGGGATTTCCTGCTGGACCAAGGTGGCCCGACACCAATATAAACTTGCTCGCTTCACATGCTGGAACAGCGCGGCTTGGGTAGGTGAGATGTTTTCCAGCGATCCCCTTCCAATGGTGAAGAGGCGATGTCTGGCCTCATTGACACCGGCTGCAACACATCCCTTGCTGTACAAGAGTACGATAAAACGTTCGATCCGCTGCATATGCACGGACTCGAGACTGAATATGTCAGGGTCGTGCGTGAGAGCCACTAGTGTGTCGGTAAGGTACGGTATGCTGGTCTAGGCTGCCCAGGCGGTCTTCTTGCCACATCCAAGAAATTGTGAAGTCGTGTCGCACCCCGTTAGGCTGTGGAAGAGGGGAAATGCCAAGGACTTAGTAGATGGTATGGACTGGAATGTCACGGTACTTTTTTCCGCTACCGAAGACCACCCAGAGCTCCAATAGGCCAAGGGTCTCGAAAAACCGGACTGCCAAAACCACTACATCGCTGTCCACCGTGCGAACATAAGCTGTTGTATGAATATGCTCTGCAGCATGTGTCAGATGCAGGAGGATCCTGGTGTCCGCCTCGGAAAGGATGCACGGTTGAAGTGTTGCGAGGTCACAAGGCCTGTTGGAGAGCACGGTCTCGAAGTGGGTACCCAGGAGGAGTTTTACGCCAATGTCATGGAGATCTGTGTGCTGATGAATGAGAACTGCTCCTTTTTGTTCTCCTCATTTTGTAGGAAGCCGCTGTTCCATTCACGCTTCGCGATTGGAGTGCATCCATCGCCGACTCTTGTCAATGGGCCATCCCTGCGTCGCTGCTGCGTGAGAGCTTTGAGGTTATTTTCCTCGGGGTAATTATTGCATACGGCGACGATGCGTTGGGTTCCACTCTTTATTTGGGCCTCCAGAAATGATACGATATGGAGCGACACGTTCTCGCTGAATGTCTTTGGTGTTGTGGGGCGCACCATGTGGATCACTGCCGCCATATCCAACACCACGACCGTGATTAATTTGACAGCAGCTGCGCGTCCAGTGGGGGCATTGAGGCATTGAAGAATGTTGGACTTTGTCCCAGATCGCAGCGACCCTCGATCCGCCAAGCTCGGTGGCTCTCTCTGATTTTCGAACCGAAAGAAATCCGTCATGTCCGAATCGGGACGCGACTGGAGTGAAAGGAAAAATTGCGTGACTAAGGTCATGCTCTGCCTATGTACACCACTGTCCTTCCTGCCTTCCTTCCATTCTGTGTATCGAGTGCTACAATCTCGCCATTCACGCCTCATCCTTGACCTTGGCATCTCACACATCAAGGGGCGGTCTGACTACGCTGTCGCCGAGTCTGGGAGCAAATACATCCGTTTGAGTGAGTTCGACTGGGTGCTGGATCAAGTAAGAGTCTGATAGCTTGGGAGTAGACGTGTCGGAGGGGTCTAGCTTGATGGGAGCCAGCTTCACTCCAGGGTTCTCGCGGGAGAGATGGTTGGTCACGCTCAGGATATATCCGTGGAACTCATCCAGTGAGAAGTTGCCATGAGCCGTGCTATATGTATTATCCACATCGTGGGTGGTGAAGACCTTGGCCCGGCTGTTGGTGGGAACCACCACCCCATCCTGAGCATGGCGAGCACACACCGCACGCGCAATACATCGCTTCACTCCCATGACACGATTGTACCATACCGAGATATCATGTTCTTTGTCAATCCCAATCTGTTTTTTTGTCCCGTCAGTGTCCGTGCAGCTTGAGGCATTGATAAAGGAGAAGGTTTTTTTCGCTCCTTGTTGTGCCGTACTGCAACTATCTTGACTGCATGGTGCGTACCCTTATCAGTATTGTAGATGAACAGTTGTGAGATGATGCATGCGATCTCCCTCGCAACCAGATCGGCGTCGCCACCGATCTTCTCACGTCCTCGAAGAGCTGATGGGCCCCGAAGCACTATGTTGAAGAAAGTCCTCCACTCCTCATTGACTGGAGCCGTGAGGCAGTTAGGGGAAGGAGCCGTCGAAAGACTCCTGACTGTGTAGACAAAACCATGTATTACGCTACAGTTAGGTTGATATAACGTCATGTTTCTACGAAAAACTACGGGATGAACAATCTTTCAAACGTCACAAGAGTAAAGTTTTGTACAAATGTTCGTAATTATCGTTTTAAGAAAACTGGTTAGCATACCATAGGAAATACTTGTTAGTAAAACAAATTGGTTCCATCCGTGGGAGGGTGCCATCAGTTTACAAAATGGCGCGGACCGGAATGTCCCACCTCTATGATTCACTAGCTCTGTTAGCATTGAGTATTTAGCATTTAGGACTGCTGGCGACGATTTTCACACATCAGTTTTCACACGTCACCGGAAAAGTAGGAAATCGAAAACTATTTAGTATCAATAAGCTTTCAAACGACATAAGTTACACCGCTATATAGCATGCGTTGTGAAAACTAGACACCCAAAAATTAAAGAATGGTTTCAAATATAATTATGACGATTACTGTACCTCCGATAACAAATGCTGATCATCCAAAATGACCTTTAGGGTGAACGTGGGGGGTGACCTTGACCTCAATTCGCCGAAAACAGATCAGAATCGGATTCCCGACTACGATAACCCATAAAATTAGTATTATTCATGATTCTAGCCCTTTTGGATTTTTAACAACGATTGACCTTTAACCCGGGTGGCGACCATATTGTATTTCTTCAATATGGCGGTCTGGGGGACGCCCGTCTTGGCACCCGTCAGAAATCTAAAAACTATGGTATGGGCGACATCTAGGCCAAATTTTGTGCTTTTGGAGGAATCTGAACCAAACTGTCCCTATAATGCCCTAACATCCCTAACTAATCGTATGAAATCAGATACTGGTACCTCAATTGGTACATTGGACAACTGTGTTGACTGACCAACATCATTCGCAGTGTCTAAAACACTGCTAACTATGAAATGTAAATTAACTTTGAAATGTTGCGACACCAGAAAGCCAACACCATCACCTCGTCCAACTGAACTTGGCCGACGATGGAAAGTGTAACCAGAATCGTGTCTATTATAACGTATTGACAGCGGGTTACAACCCAAATAGGTCTTAATGACATGTTTTGTTGGTTAAACTTTCCGGATACGAGTTTGTATCAGTTATTTACAAGAGAGCGCGCCAATTTTGAAGGCGTGGTTTTTAAGTCGTATGACGTTACTTGAAATTCAGAAACACGTGTCCCACCAACACTAGCAATAATGTTTATGATGGCTATGCTCAGCATATATAAACACAGATGAATCTAAACACTGAAGTCACAATACCACGTGATCGCATTGCTCATTAAAATCAGAAAAATGCACGGGATGCCCGAGACAGCCGGGTTCTATATGTAATTTCACATAAACATATATTTGTCTGTATTTTGTTCATGTTTCCTAATGTATACATACAATGTTATTCTTTTTATATACGCGAAAAATGGAATTTAGCGAGTGCTTTAATATCACTGTCATGGATGTGTGTGTGTGCGGGCGCGCGCACACGTGTTTGTATGCATGTGTGCGTGCGTGCGTGTGTGTGTGAGTATCTTTGATTGAACGTCTTTAAGAAATAATACGTTTGTTTGAATGTGTTATTACTTCGCAGCGGGTGCGGTCGGAGGTGATTATATACCGACCATATACCGATACACTACATGTTCACATGATATATGTGACATTTAAGCATAGGTCCAATCCGATTGGCTCATGAATTGTCAGTCGTTCAGCTCCGCCAGTTCTTGGAGTGTATTTGTGCTGGTGACGTACTAGTAGTCAATTTCGCCTGTATTACTGGGTATGGTATCCTCAGCAACAGGACGAGAACAGTAAGCAACAACAGAAACTCAACGATCTTCTCAAAGGTTATTTCATCGTCTACGTGAATGTATATTATCATGTTTAATGTGAATACAATGATAACAAGTAAGTGATATCGGTGTCACTTTGACCGACAGTTGTGTTTTTAATTATCATAGTAATAATACTACTAATAATAATGATATATTTCTATAGCGCCGAAATCTTAGCTCAGAGGCGAAACATACACGAATCGTTGGGCAAAATCGTTACCATGGAGAAACCTACTTGGTTTCATAAAAGAAGATAACCACTTGGTCTATGGAAGTTCAAAACCTGATTTCGTGGTGCCATTCGAACTATCTCCACCTTTACACCAAAAAACGAAGGAAATGATTATTGACTTCCGTAACATTCAATATGACTCGCCTCCACTAGTCATCAAGGGAGAGGTAGTTGAGAGAGTTCCTTCATTTTCCTACCTAGGCATCGAAATCTCCAACCACCTCGAGTGAACTCTGAACACCAAGCGCATCCAAAAAAAAGTGTTTGTTGCCAAAGGAACTATTTTGTGAGGAAGCTAAGAAAATTCAATGTGTGCAGGACAATTAGTCATATGTTCTACCAGTCCAATGTCCAGTCAGTCCTGTGCTACTCTTTAGTTTGCTGGGGTGGAAGTCTGTCGGTGAAGAACAAAGTGCTGCTCAATCGCGTTATTAGGTCAGGCAATAAAACCATTGTGGTGACGCTTCTAACTATGGATGAACTATATGAAACATATGTCACTAAGAAGACAGCAGAAATGATAAAAGACACATCCCACCCACTGCACAAGTTATATTCTGTTGTTCAATCTGGCTGTAAGTACCTATCGGAATGGGCACGAACCAACCGGTATCGAAACACCTTTCTGCCAACCTCCATCCGGCTGCCAATTGCATAGCTGTCCCATTTGCTTTTGTTCGACAGCATGTTTCGTTGTGCTGATGTACGTTTGTCCCTTGTTGCGTCGGCGTTTTCGCTGAACAGACTGCCAACGATCGTGATTGGTCTTTCTTTTTTTACATGGTGGCGTTTTTTTTTTTAATTCCGCTTCTCGGCTCACATTCAATGGACCCTGCGACAATAAAGAGTGCTAACCAACACAGCATATTAACATCATTTTAAAACATATTACTTTTTCTCAGACATTATATTTAACTAAGCGATATAAATGTTTGAAGACTATCAAAGGCCATCATGCCATAATTCACTTATATTTTTCTGATAACAAAATATACACGCACATTCTTTTGTTATATGCGGCATTTAGAATGAATATAGTGCCATCCCACATAGCAACGACCGCAACATAACATTTAACAAGATTTAACAAGATTGCCACCCAAAGAATTAACTCTAGATGGCAGGTGGACAAGGAAGTCCTTTGGTTTATCGAGATCCAACCCTTTTATTATTTGTATCCCGCCCTTCTGAGGTATGTGTCGATTTTATTTTAAAACAAATTCACTTTCTTGTATGTAATCTACGCTGCCCCTTTACTAATGTAACTTTATGTCTTCTAGTCCTTCCATCTTTCTTAAATGAGAAACAAATATTTCTATCAATATTTTCATAACCATTCAAGATTTTAAACACTTCTATCTGATATATCAAACTCCTGGTCTCTAGTGTTGTTAAACCACATTCTTTTAAGCGTATTTCATAACTAACATCACTCAGTTTTTGTATAATTTTAGTCGCTCTTCTCTAAACTCTTTCTATCACATCTATGTCTTTCTTACGATATGGCCTCCACGCTTGTATATAATATTCTAAACTATTGTTTTGTACAGCGGTCTTATCGTTTATTTTTCCTTATGCACTATATTTCGCCTCATTATTCTAAGGATTTTATTTCCCTTTGAAGCTGCAAATTCCGCACTGCTCTGAAACCTTCATATCATTATTAATGGTTAACCATGAGTCCTTTTCTTTTCCAGAAGTATTTAGTAGAGCACCCCCGTTGTGTATTGTACATCTTCGTTCCCATGTCCTATATGGAGGCATTTATATTTCCCAAAATTGAACATTTGCCATTTTTTATATCACTTTATCAACCTGTCAAGATCATCTTGTAAATGTTGTCTATCTCCATCACGTTTAATGTAAACAATTTTGTATCATCCGCACATTTCAACACCATGCTTGTTAGATCATTGTCCAAATCGCTGATATATATTAAGAATAATATAGGTCCCGGTACTGATCCCTGTGATACCCCACTCAAAACTGATTTCCATTTTGAAGCCTCCCCATCAACTAATACCCATTGTCTTCTGTCAATTAGCCATTTTTTATCCAGTTAATTAAACCATTTCGTATGGGCCTTTAATTTAAGCAGTAATCGTTGATGTGGCACTTTGTTGAAAGCTTTCTGAAAATCTAACTAGGTGATATTTACTGGTGATCACCCACTTAGTGATATGTTTCAAAAACATAACATATTTGTTAAGCCTTTAGCTTCCTCACTGACTATCTGTACTTATGTACTATCCCAGTTGTTCCCTCCCTATCTGCATGATTTGTTCCTACGTGTACTAATATAGAACCTCCCTTCCCATGCCCCAATACCTTCTCTACCCTTTCAGTCACATGTTCTATCCTAGCCCCCGGTAGAAAACCAACGACGTCCTCCCCTTCGCCTAGTGTCTTATATGTCTTTCTCAGAATAGAGTCGCCCACGAACACCCTCTCTTTTCTCATTGCCCCTTAATCACCACCTCATAGTAGCTCCTCCGGTTTGCATATGGTTGTTGTCTTTTCCCCCTGCCGTGTTCACCCCTGTCATATTATCTTCCGTTTCATTCTTTCCTGTCGCTTTTTCTCTTGTTACCTTTCCACCTGTCTGTCAATTTTATCGACTTTTCTTCTATCACATTTATTCTCACTTCCTTTCGTCTCTTCATATTTCCTCCAATCACATTTTCTTCTCTCCTCTCTCGTCCCATTTTCCCTCCCTCCTTCTCTACGGTCACTTCCACTCCTGACACTTTCACGCCTGTCACGTTTTCTGTCGTCGCTTCTCTAATTTTCCCCATCCAATTACCTTCCCTCCTCTCAATCTCCTTTCCTCAGTCTTCTTGCCACTGCTAATCTCCTTCAGTCTCACAGTATTCCCAACTCTCTCCCTGTCGTCTCTCTCCATTCCACCTGTCCTCTTGCTAATTCTCATCTCCATTCCCTTCACAATATTTGTCAATCTAACTATCTCCTTCTGCAGACACTCCACCTTCCAACACCCACTCACTGAAAGGTGAAATAGTCCTCCTTGGTTTCTGCCCATGAGTTCCCACAGCCGGACAAGGCACAATCCACCCAGCTGTGGCAATGATCGCACACCAAGTGTCGCTTTGCCTTGACTTGCCACTTGCAAGGCGCCATATCAGAATTTGTTTAATAACGTAACTAACTTTGTAACTTCTAACTTTGTGGGTTTATATATATATGGCTTAGCACTATGTTGGTGCATTTAATTCATTTTCTTAAACTGTGTGTTAGCACTATACTGCACCGACCCTTTCAAATGTGTAACTTAGTACATAATATGTAACTCCCCACTAAATAAAAAAAAATTCTCAGTGGTTTAGGATTGTTATATAATTATAGTTTGGTTTGAATTTCTGATTAGGAGATGGGGTGAAAGAGTTGATATGGAGAGCCCATCAAAAGTTATTACCCCCTTGAATTTTTGTCAAAAGTTAACAGCCCCTAACAGAGATGAGCAATTATTAATGTTCTTGAGCTAATAAAGTTGAAAATTTTGAAAATGAGTATTATCTCCCTCTAATCTATGGAAACTTGATCCTGTTTCAGAAGGCAGCTGCAGGGAATATTAGCGCAACAGAGCCAAGCCGGATGCCTCCGATAGACTTAACTTCTGATGAAGATGAAATTTAAACTGATACCCGTGTAATAAAAACAAAATAAAAGTTATAAAAAAATGTGTATTCTGTTCTTATCGACATCATCTTATTGACCCCTTCATGTTGTGTGAAGGTTGTGGGAATGTTGCTGGAAGGTTGTGGGAATGTTATGCATAACGTTTTGATAAAATGTTTTGGCAACGTAACAAGGACCATCCATTTGAACGTTGTTGCAACGTTTTGTCAAAACGTTGCTACAACTAAAGTGTAACGTTGTGGCAACGTTGCTGCAACGTTATTTTGTTAGCTGGGTTTTGCCTCTGTTTTTTCTGAAGCCTGCCTGTGTACTGCTCACTTTCACTTCCATTTTATCTTGCATTCTTTTCATTATGATTTTCAGCAATATTTTGCTTGCATGGCTAATGAGTGATATGGTTATGTAGTTGGAGCATAGCTGTAGGTCTCCTTTCTTTGATAATGGGATGTATATTGATTTCTTCCAGTCGTCTGGTCATTTTCCACTCTTCCGTATTTTCTTACGCAGTGCATGGTATATGTCTATTCCTTCTTCTTCCGCTGCTTTTATCATTTCTGCCTGAATGTTGTCGCACCCAGGGCTTTTCCCATCTTTTAAACTATTAATGGCCCATTTCACCTCCTCTCTTAATGGTTTGAGATCGTCCTCGTCTTGGTCTTCGTTCCCCATATCAGGGGGGTCGTTGTTGTCTCCATCTCGTGCGTACATATTTTCACAATATTCTTTCCATCTTTTGGCTATGACTTCTGCATCAGTCAGAGTTTTCCCATTTTTATCTTTGATGACACCGAGTCTGGGTTGGAATTTACCTGTCATGTTCTTTATTTCTTTAAACATTTCTTGGTTTCGGTTTTCTGCCATACAGTCCTCTATTTTCTTACACCACTTGGCTTCTATATACTTTTGTTTATCCCATTTGCAGAGTTTTTTTTATTAATTTGTTCATCTCGTTATACCTTAATCTGATCGACTCCTCGTTTTTCATTTCTTAAGCTCTTTCCTTTCTGCCATTTTGTTTAAGGTCTCTATACTGATCCAGGGTTGGTGTTTCCTCTCTCTCTCTTCCGTAGGTGCTTTTCCGCTTCTTCTCGGAAAATTGTCTTGATATAATTTGCAATTTCTTCTGGTTCTTTCTCTTTTGTCATTGTCAGGAAAGTTGTAAATCGATTCTTCACAGATACTGTGTATTCGTCTGTCAGATTTTCTACATCATATCTCTGTGTTGTTGTCACTCCTTTTTTCACTTTCAACTTAAGTTTCATCTCTGCCATCAGTAGTTCGTGATCAGATCCACAGTCTGCTCCTGGTAGTGTTTTTGCACCTCTTATTGCTGATATCCATCTCTTTTGTATAATGATGTAGTCTATCTGATTTCTACTCTTTACATCTGGCGATGTCCACGTGTAGATTCTTCTAAGGTGATTTGAGAAATTGGTATGTACGATTGTGAGGTTATTAGCGATGGCGAACTCAACAAGTCGTTCTCCCCTTTCGTTTCTCTCTCCTAATCCAAATTTCCCAGTTGTTCCTCGTTCTATCTCGTCTTGTCTTTATCCTACTTTGGCGTTAAAATCACCCATGACAAAGGTGATGTCCGATTTCTTGGATTCGTCTATTTCACCTTGCAAATCAGTATAAAAAGCTTCTATTTCTTCCTCTTCTGCTGTTGATGTCGGCGCATAGACTTGTACTATTTTGATATTCTTCACGATTCCTTGTAACCTTATGCTCAGAATTCTGCCATTTACTGGTTTGTATCCAAGTACTGTATTTGCTATTTGTTTATTCGGATATATTGCTACGCCTCCTTGTCCTGCCTTTGCTTGTCCGGAGTATATGAATTTTCCTCCTCCGTGTGGTGTAAAATGACCTTGTTCCGCCCATCTGTGTTCTGTTATTCCTAGGACACTTATATTGTTTTGTTTCGCTTCTTCTATAATATTGTCCATTTTTCCAGCTGCCATGCTGCGGACATTCCAAGTTGTTATTCTCGTTTTGTGTTTTAGCCATCCGCTGAACTTCTTGCCCTTCTCCGCACAGTCGAGCAAATTGCCTTCATCAGCTTGAGTAGTACTCCCAGTTGCTTCTGGCTCTTCCCCAATAGTCGTTAGGGACTCTTCTGGCTTGGGGGACTCACCACCGAGTCCCATATCGATTCTCTTTGCAATCATGCTTTCATCTGGATATTCGGCAGTGTACATTCCAGTAGTTCGCCCTTGGCCCGACACCAGGCCTTTTCATCTCCCGCCTTCGTAGCCGTTGACCTCTGGGGATTCATCCGCCTACTCCGCCGACAGATACTAACAGGGGGAAAACCCTTCGGAAAGGCACTCACATAGTTTGGCCGGCCAGCCAAAGCCGTTGCCCGGGGTGTGGCGCTGCCGTACACATGCAGACACTAGGAGCCATATGTGAGCTAGACAAGGAGAGGGAACCAAATAGGATCCTGAACGTCCTGTGTTGGACGTGGCTGTCATTCACCGTGAGGTACTATCCCTTACCCTCCTTACCCTACACCTCTTTAATTTATACCTATCTACAATATCAAAATGTTGTCAACAAAATACATATACGTCTATGAGCAACACATGTCGCCCAATACATACTGGCCCGCTCATTGACCTATGTATGTACACTGTTTTTTATATAACAATAACATTTCGCACATTATGTAGGATGTAGTTACAAATGGTTTGATTTTCATAGGACTGTGTATATCATATTACCGTTATCATCATTATTACTAACATTCCTAAAAAAGCATATGAAATTATAAGAAATGTTTAAGAAATATATATTCCATGTAAAACTAATATTATATTAAAATTATAAAAGACTGTATATATTAAGTAATTAATATGCGTGACATTGTTTCGGAAATAACAAGTTAATTACATAAATAATTATATTATGTTAAAATAAATTAAAATATTATAGTCAGCTTTGTTAGTTTAAATTTTCGTAATTTTTTTGGAGATTTGGAAACCTATACATTTTTGGAAACCCTGTGATATACTGAATCTGAAAACCAATGTTTGCATTTTAAAAGTTGTATGTGACGGTCATTTTGGTTTTTAAAACAGTGGACACTGAAAACAGGTATTTCTCAATATCTCAGTTGCTATGTCACCTTGCGTTTTTATTTTGGTGGCTAAATCTACATACCAGCATCACTACACAGTTTCGTGTATTTCACACACACACACACACACACACACACACACACACACACACACACACACACACACACACACACACACACACACACACACACACACACACACACACACACACACACACACACACACACACTGAGCAAATGTGGGTGCATTAAATGTGGCTCTTTAAAATGTGGGACCTAAGATGCTGACTCAGCTCTGGTTAGTGAGCGCCACCTAGAGAATGTTACCTCAATTCCGATGATGTTACACCCTTAGTTATCGCCCACCATAGCCTGCAGTAGCGTACCTCCTCTTGCTGCGTGTGTGCATGCTTGTGCGTGTGCGTGTAAGGGTGGACAGCTAATAACCGCCTCTTATCGGGTATAATATGTATGAACAACGAACACCACATTTTTTCACATTCTAATTGTCTTCACTTTCACATCCTCGTCTGCTTCTCCAACATGTAGAAAAATCTAACGTTCAACATATAAGAAACAGGAAACAACATATATACAAGGCGATATACTACTCAAAGAAACAAAATCGACAACTTCAAGATAGAAACATCGAAATAGAGTATCTGTAAAAGGTAACTTTATTTGACAACTATATCAACCAACACAAGTCTACCATATTAGATTGATCACCTTTCTCCCCGCTGTGTATACATACATATCTCTCCAATGAATTGTCCACCACATCTATCACATTTGTAGAGTTTCTACAATGTGCATACGGATATGTTTCTTCAAACTACCATGTTGTGAGAATTGTGTCCCACAGGTATCACATTTGTAAGGTTTCTCACCTGTTGTGGGCGCGGACATGTATCTTAAAATTACCACTTATTAAGAATTGTGCCTTACAGGAATCACACTTATAATATAAGTGTGATTCCCGTAAGGCACAATTCTCAATCTGAATATTATGGTTTCTCCCCAGAGTGCAAAAGGATATGTTTCTTCCAACTACCACGTTGTGATAATTGTGCATCACAGGTATCACCTTATTTATCACCTGTGTGGACGCGGACACGTGTCTTCAATTTACCACTGATTGAAAATTGCGCCCCACTGATATCACACTTGCATGGTTTCTCCCCAGTGTGCATACGGATATTTACTGTTATGTATCCACGTTTTTCACATGTGTCACACTTGGAGAATTATTTATTTATCTTCTTGACCATCGTATGTTGCAATGATTGGCTCTGGGTCAGTGGGGCTCGAGGGAGAAATCTGCAAACAGAATTATGAATCGATCTGTTCGAGGGATAAAACAGTGAATTTAACCCGGGTCCCACGGTGATTGGACAGTGACGCGTGACGCTCATTGCTGGATTTAATAATAATAATAATAAGATAACCTCTATTGCGTCTAAGTCCTTGGAAACCAATCTCAGAGGCGCATCAAAACAAAAGTATTGGTCAATCTCAAATTCCATAAGCAATATTCCAGTTGTCAACATATGGGTCAAGGCGTAAGGGAGTGCAAAGCAAAGACTTCAAAAGTGGTAGAGAGCGATAAAAACGGGGATATCTTGTAACTACTCTTGCTAGACAATTGTGGACACTCTGAAGTTATGTGATCTCCTTGCTAGCGATAATATAAAGAAGGGAATTGCAATAGTCAAGTCCGCTGCTAAACAAGCCCTGTTGCAATAGCTTTAGCAACAGAAAATGACATATACCGGCGAATACGTCGAAAATCACGAATTTGATTAAAAAAACAGCAGCGACACGTTTTAAATATGTATGTTGTCGGAAATTGAGGTTACTATCATAGGTCACTCCTAGATTCTGCACCGAGGTTGCTGGCATGATATACTACTGATTCAAAATACGCGTAGGTAAAAACGATCAAGTTTACTACGCTGCATTGCCGTACCAATAATGATCAAATCAGTTTTATTTACATTTAATTTCAACTTACTGTCAGTCATCCAGTACAATATATCTTGAAAGCAATCACTATGGGAGCGATTTGTATCCGGGCCAGCAAACGAAATGTAGATCTGAGTATCATCAGCATAAAGATGATGATCTAAGTTATGTCTTTGTATATCAGTGACATGGTGTATAATAAAAGCAAAGGCCCAAGGACAGAACCCTGGGGAACACCAAATAAAGTCGGCTGTGCAGCTGAAAAGTTGCTCCCAATCTTTATAGTTTTGTATATATCAGTTAGATATGAAGACAACCAGCTTAGAGCTGTACCAGATATGCTGTACCAGCTAAATAAGCGTTTAATGAGAATGTTATGATTAATCGTGTCTAAAGCGGCAGAGTGATTTAGTAAGGCAAGGGGAGTCACTTTACCATTATTAATGTTCAAGTTAGTGTCATTATGAACCTTTAAGAGGGCAGTCTGTGTTGAATGAAACTGTCTATATGATGATTGTAACACATTAGTTAAGACATCTGTGCTAATGCGAGACCTTATACGACATGCTTCAACTTTTTCTAGTATTTTGGAAGTACAGCTGAGGTTAGAAATAGGTATATAACTGTTTAAGTCTTGTTTAGGCAGAGATGACGTCTTGAGAGTGGTGTGACATGGGCGTATTCGAAATCATCAGTAAAAAGCAACAGCAAAGTGACGCATTTATAATATTTGTTATAGGTCCAATTAGTGTATCGGGGCGTGCTTTTTGCAGTATTGATGGAAATGGATCGAGTGCACAAGATTTATTTGGGGAGGACATAACTATTGTCCTAACTTCATGAACTGTTGCAGATTCAAATGATACAAGTAGAGAATGTACTTGTGGAAAGTCCACAGTGACATTACTTAAAGTATGACATGGAAAAGCAGAACGAATAATACTGATTGTATTCTTAAAGTGACTAAAATCAGTATTATTCGTTCTGCTTTCCCACGTCATACTTTAAGTACGAATCACTTAGAGACTTTATTGACACATTATCAGGTAGCGATGTAGCAGGCCGTCTACATAAAATGTTATTGATGCAGAAGTACTTAAAACTGTAATGAGAACACCTCGATTAGGAAATCATTACCCAGATCAATTTATTAGTAATGGCGTAACCATTAGTAATAAGGAAGATGTAGCGAACATGTTTAACAATTATTTTACTAATATCGGTCTGGATCTGTCAACGGATATAACGGCACCAACAAATGTTTCTAATTATGACTACCTAGAAAACAGAAATAATAACAATTTATTTCTAACTTCAGTTAATGAAGAGGAAGTTATCCGAGCTCTGAATAATTGGGAAAGTAAAATATCCACAGATTGCGAATACATAAGTATGCATTTGGTCAAAGAAGTTATTAACTCCATTGCAAAACCTATCACTTATATTTGTAATATAGCTTTCACTACTGGAGTATTCCCGGAGAAAATGAAAATAGCAAAGGTTATCCCACTTTTTAAGTCTGGGGATAAGTATATGTGCACTAATTATAGGCCTATTTCACTATTACCACAATTCTCCAAAATATTATATAGCTTTATTACCAAACACAAACTAATAAACCCAAGCCAATATGGATGCCATGCACTAATAAATCTTGTTGATGCAATAACGCAATTATTGGATGCCAAAAAATATGCTATTGGTGTTTTTATCGATTTAAAAAGGCATTTCACACTGTCAATCACAAACTGTTATGTAGAAAAATTGAATTTCTTGGTATCCGTGGTGGGGCATTTAACTGATTAAATAGTTATCTAGAAAATAGAAAACTATTTGTGTCCATTGACAAATGTAATTCTGTGCGCAATATTTCATATGGTGTCCCACAGGGTTCGATCCTGGGCCCCAAACTATTCATTCTATACGTTATTGATATGTGTAACATATCCAATCTAGTAAAATACATTCTCTTTGCAGACGATACTAATATCTTTTATGCAAATAGTAACATCAATAAACTAAACGAAACTGTACTGGACCAAATGTATACATGGCTTGCAGTAAATAAATTAACTCTGAACATATCTGAAACCACTTATATGTTATTTGGAAATCGTATGCTAAACAAAGAAGTTAATATCAAAATACGAAATGTTAATATCTACAAGTTTCTGGGGTGTTTATTGATGCTCTACTAAATTGGAAAGCTCATATAAAATACGTACAGTCAAAACTTTCAAAACGTACTGCTATAATGCATAGATGCAGTCATCTATTTGATAGAAATAGTAGACGTATTCTATACAGTTCTCTTTTTTTGTCGTATTTAAATTACTGTGCAGAGATATGGGGAAACACGTACCCAACAAATACTAACTGTATTTTCTTATTACAAAAAAAAGAGTAATCCGCATTATATTTGTTACAAGACGGTTGGATCATACAAACTCACTTTTCCAACAATTACATGTTCTAAAATTTCCAGATACTACAGCTGTTTGCCATCAGATATTCAGTGTTTGTTTACTAGACGGAAAATAGCATACTCAATGCGAGCTAATCATGACTTAGAACGCAGAGAGTCTGTTCTACCATGCGATCAATGTCTCTTTGTGTAAAGGGAGTGCAATTATGGAATTCTCTATGTGATCATTTAAAAACTACTAATACTATTACTGAATTTAAGCGTAAACGCAAGAACCTTTTATTTGAGAAATATCTGGTTGTGAAAATTTAAATAAAATCATACACAAATATAATCATGCCATTGAGGAAACTACAATGTGTGTAAAGATGTGTTCTTATCACATAAGTTGAATATGCACATATTCCTTTACATGTTTTCAATTATTGTAGCTAGATGGTTAGATGAATAGCAAATTCGATTAATATATTATTAATGTCTCAAAATACATGTACGTATGTATGTGAATGTGTATATATGTATGTATATATGTGTGTATATGTATGTACATGTGTGTAGACATACAGGTATATAATTATATATAAATATATGTCAGGGGTAAATTTACACAAGAGTCAATGACTTCGTATTTACTCCCTTCAAACATTACATATACTCACTTGTATTATAGTTAAACTTGTTTGATTGTCTTGTGTTGTTTATATATTGTTATCAATGTTCTGAATAAACGTTCATTCATTCATTCATTCAGTTCCATAACTGACGCGGGTTATCAAGACTTATTTATGACCATATTTGTATAATAATCTGATTTAGCTTTGGCCATTTGTTTGTTACAGAGGTGACATTGTTTAGAATAGAGCACCCTGTCTAATGACGAGCGCAATTTGCGCTATACACGCTCTAAATAACGACGACGCCTTTTAGATAGTATAATTTCGGAAGTCATCCAAGGAGCCGTTGGCCTTTCTGACACACATTTGGATTTTATAGGTGCATGTTTGTTATGTAATGCATTTAGTACTTGACAGTACTCTTTACATAAGTCAAACATATGTTCTTTTGAAACTGTGATAAAAATCGGATTTAATTATATCAGCTGTTAAATCTGTAATGCAAATTTTAAGGTCATGTATGTATCGACAGAATAAAACAGGACTCGCTGTGCCAAGTCAGACACAAAAGACCTGCACAGCAAATCTATACCGAAGAGACCCCCTCTGATAATTGTGTGTATTACGCTTTTGCGTCTAATGTTTTCTTGCAATATCTAGGATGGATAAAAAACAGATTTATCCTGACATGCACAAGTCACAATTGTCAACGGACGGTTGAATACACAATTCCCACCGCGTCTCAAGTTTTGACAGTCCTGGATTTTTCCGACTGGTGCGTCGTCACGTTGAGTGAGAGAAGTCGCGTTGCCTTCGATAGAAAACAGTGTATAGTCCACTAAAGCGCGCTCGGGCTTTATATGGAAGACTTCTGATTAATCCGTTGGCGAAGTTTGGACCCGCTATTGCATACGAGTTTGTTGAGGTTGATAAAAGAGTCAACAAAGAAAAGAACATAAAGTGTTGAACTGAAAAAAGAAAATGTTGTTTCATATCAGCGTTTTGTTACGAGCGAGATGGCGAATTGCTTTAGTAACAAGCAGGATTAAAGCCAAAACGCTCTTGTGCTGAGCAGATATTCACACTGAGATGCATTTTTGAGAAATGTCAATGATATCGTTTACCCCTCCTAATCACCTTCACAGACTTCACCAAAGCATTTGACAGCACATACAGACCCTCCCTGTGGAAAATATTAACCACGTATGGAATACCACACAAGATTGTATCAGCAATCGAGAAGATATATGAAAACTCGAAATGTTGTGTAAAACAGAACATAGCTACAGCGACTGGTTCCATGTTATGGCTGGTGTCAGACAAGGCAACATTCCTCCCCCTTCTCTTTGCCGTGACCTTCGACTCGGTCATGCGGTTAAAAACCAAAGGCAATGAAGGAATTGAGTGGGTTTAGGAGAAATTATCAGACCTGGACTTTGCTGATGACATTGCCGCCCTCTCAGACAACACCCAGGACCTACAATGTCTCGTGGAATCAGTCAGCTGATACGCTGTTGGGTTGCGACTTGTCATCAGCGAAAAGAAGATAAAAAAACATATTGACAGGGGAGCATCAACCACCTACATATGTTTTGATAAACCAGACAAAAGTAGAAACAGTCGAAAACGTCACCTACTTTGGCAGCTCCATCAACAACAAAGGAATCATTGATCATGAACTAAACTGGACATTGGGGAAAGCGTTAGCAGCCTTCAACCAGCTGAGGAAAATTTGGAATAACAAGAAATTTATCTTGAAATCTAAACTCCGCTTTTATAGCTCAAACGTTATACCAACCCTCCTATATGAATGTGATACATGGGAGCTAAAAACAAGCCAAGAAAACAAAAGTGATGCACACGACCCTAAATGCCTGCGAACGATCTTGGGCATACGCTGGAGCAACCATGTCACGAACGTAGATGTCCGGATACGACCAGGACAACCTCTGGCATAATCTACTATCTGCAGAAGAAGAATGAGCTGGCTGGGATATGTCGCAAGGCTCCCATCTACTAGACCTGCCCAACAAGCGCCATGGTGGACACCAGGTGGCCACAAAAAGAGGGGACGACCAAGAATGAACTGGCGCCAAACAATCGACCGCGACCTACAGCTGGTCAACAAAAGTTGGAGCGACGTCAGAACACAAACAACCGACAGATCTGGATGGCAAACTTTGACTACCACATCCGTCTCTAGACGCGGGAGCCGCTAAGTCTAAGTCTAAGTAAGTTTTGGTAGTTGACATCTGGTTTTGATAATAGGGGTAAAGACGATATTGCAAAAACTGTTGAATTGTGAGAGGCACTACCACCGCGTTTATTGACATATGTTACTGATAATAAACCGTCATTCGGTACTGTGCACAAAGGACATCTGGTTTTGATTAGGTCACCAAAGTTCAAAACATAATCGCGTTGTGTACTTACAGTGTTTTTTCTAGAAAGAATGGTTATGACAAAGGCCACTGGTGTGAGACAATATGACATTTTTATAACATTTGATGCGGGAGAAAGAAACGTGGAGGTGGCTGGACATTGTGTGTGGTGGACGGCTGATGACCGCCTCTTATCGGGCATAACACGTATAAAAAACGAACACCATATTTTTTTCCATTTCAAATTTCTTCACTTTCATATCCCTCGTCTTCTTCTCTGATTAAAATTCATAATTGCACCGGCGGCGGTGGTGGAGACGGACCATAGAAGTAATCCAATCGCGCATGAATACTGGTCCACGTGGATTTATATATAGACTGCGACGCCGTATTGGAGAGCTACAACATGTACAACGACATCACCACGAAAGACACCAGTCCATTACCAACCCAACACCGCCGCCAGCACCGACACCATCAATTGATCAGCACACATTCTCGAAGGCACCACCGCAAATGACGTCATCTACCGTATGCTCAAAGAAGAAGCAGTACAGGTGCGAGGGTAGCGGAAGAGGCTTCACAAGATGGGACGCATTACTACAGCACACGAGGACGGTATGTAGTTGTAGTACGTGCCCTGTTGTCTCGCCTGACGCCCATGAACCGCCATCGAATCATGCTGCACGATGCGCTAAGAGTAAGAGGACACCTGGTCTCACCAAAGTTGTATGAACCGGATATTTTTTCGTGAGTCTGTGCAGAAAGACCTACTATTGTTGCAAAGCCACCAACAAGTACACCACCAAGGGACTGAACAAACGTCACAACGACATGAACATGAAGACCTTCCTGGATGTGCTCACCAACCGCTGGTGCGGAAGCGGAAAGAACCACGGGTTTCGGGTGATTCACTCGAGTGTGATGACGTACGTGCAGGAACGTCAGGCCCTAACCTACTTCTACGCCAAGCGCGCGGTCTACAAGGACGGTGTGGCAACGGGTCCTGTGGATGTGTAAAAGACGACAATTTCCGATCCATCATCATAATTAATCATGGATGCGCGATGGAAACATACTTTCACGTGCATCGTCGCGGGGCCGACGTGATGCGGTAAAGGTACTTTTGTTACGCGCATACCACGTCACGCCGCCACGGTGATCGATCTGCTTCCCGAGAAGATCACATGGAGTTACTGAGAATGGCAAAATGCTTATGCCGATGTAGCCAACGTACAGTTCGAAGAAGGGTTACCGAGCGAGAGCTTGTTCAATGCGTCGACGAGGAACCTCATAGACGATGTTGTTGTTGTTCTCATCGTCGTTCCCTGTCTTCAGGGGTGAGGCTGGCTTGGATACGTCGACATTTTCTTTATGTTCCTCCTCATTGCACTTGCACTACTTTCTCTACCACCCTTCTCCGTTCTCCTCGGTGTTTTGCTCTTTTTCTCCATTCCCATGTCCATCCCTCCATGTCGCTCTTCACGCAATCCTCCCACTTCAGCCTCGGTCGCCCTCGTCTTCTTTTCCCCTCCACTCTCCGGGCATCTGCTTTCTTTGCCACCCGTTCTTCGCCCATTCGTCCCACATGTCTTGCCCAGTTTAACCGACTTCTCACCAACTTCTTCTTGAAACTTTCTTTCACACCAACATCCTCACTCAGCTCTTTCACTCATCGCTTATATATTCTCATTAACCCCGTAATTCTCTTAACCCAATTGTTTTTTGCACCCTTGTACCCTCTCCTGTTGTTTCTATGTCATTGCTATAGTTTCTAGGCCACACAGGTAGGCTGGTGTCACCCATGCGCATGGTACCTTTCACTTGAGTTTTCGCGATATGTTCCTGTCACACCTTCTACTTTCCTCCATGCTTTCGCCCCTGCGATCTGATGGCGGAAATGGACAAATGTACCACGACGTTGTTCGCGAAAAAAGGTATCACACGAACACGTCCGTACTGTATATCGTACAGAACCAGTTTCCAAAAAAACAAGGAGAGTCGCACCTTCAGTCTGAACTCTCAGTACATTGTGGTCTTCAAGAATCCTCTCGACGCGTCGCAGATAGGTCAGTTGGCGCGACAAATGTATCCGGGGCACGTAAAGTTTGTACAAGACGCGTTTAAAGATGCCACCAAGGTACCGTACATTTATCTCTTGGTCGATCTCAAACATGACTCGCCCGACGATATCCATCTGCGCAAGGCCATCTTTCCAGACGACGGTGTTCAGAACGTGTATCTTCCGAAGATATAAAAACACCGCACACGCGCCTTGTCTCTACATTTGCACGATGTCTGAGCTCGTGAAGAGACATATTCTCTGTATACAGGCGCTGAATATATACAAGAGCAGGGAATTGAGGATAGCCATCAGCGCTAACGCCGACGCCGATCTTCTTTGTGCATTGGCCGAATGCGCCTAGAACACATTGAAAAAGAACGTTCCCTTGACTCCAGTACAGAAGCGACGCTTCCGTCCAGTACAGAAGGAATCTACGCGAGTTGGGATGAAGAGGCGTGCCGGCGGCCAGGAGAAATCAAATTTTGCTCGAAAAAAAAAAATCGGCGATGGACAAAGCGGAGGTTTAATGTCGGCTTACCTAGCATTTGTGTCCAGTGCGGTCTTTCTTCCTATACTCAATGCGTCGTCGCGCCAATTGACCTGTCCGCGACGCGTAGCGAGGATTCTTTTGCGGCAACGGTCCTAAGGGATGGCGGGTGTTTGCACGACAATTCGGCGACATCAATCTACCCATGAAAGTGGTGGGTAACGTTGCCAGGAAATACTACCTACAACAGGCAAAGAAGACTCTGACGCGATGACGATTACCAGCTGCAACCCGATCGATCAACGGCAGTGGCGCGCGACGACCTGTGCGTTGGACACCCCCTCACTCGTCGACAGATGGAAGGGTCGATGCTCACCCCGCCGCCGGAAGAACGCAATATGTCATTGGCCGAATGGGAGAAGTTTAAGGTGTCGCATCACGAATCGAGAGCGCAATGTCTATCATTATCAATCCGCAGGACGCGTCAATCATCGTTGCATTCGTTTGCGCCGGAATGTACGCCATCGCCGACATTACCTTCAAGTATATAATTCGACTACCATCGTTATGACTCACCGCACCAAGCTCAGTAGGGTGTATTTCACTGAGTCAAAGGTTGGAAGATACTGCGGACTCGACACTTTGCGACGTATCACGCGTGTACCGAGGATAGTCGTTGAACAATGGTTGTCGGAACAGAACGACTATGCCCTACACAAATCGTTGAGAACTCCTTTCGTGAGACGATACTTTGTGTCGTGGGCGGACGGAACCAACAGTGGCAGGCCGGTCTCGTCGATGTGTCCAGTCTGTAAAAAAGTCAACGATGGTAGGACGTTTCTACTCACGGGCGGTCTGTCCACTGTCGACGATCGACCGTTGACGTTGGAGACCGATAACTAACTCAAATCCATGACATTCACACTTCGGTGTTGGTGTCAGCCAATAAACGGTACAGCGTGGAATTGTACTGCGTTGAAGCATGTTAGGCAGGCGAACGGAGGAGTTCGTGAAATGGTATGGCTATCTCTACACATTCAACAGCTGGATGCGAAGGCCCTCGTCAGGCAGAAAGACTAGCACCGCATCAGACCTTTCATTCGTATGATGACAGACGAGACAAGAGAGATCTCCATCACGCAAGAAGAAGAAGACACTACCGACGCGCAGCAGAGCACTTCTTGGCATATTTTTGGTTCCGTGTGTCCCAAAGAAGAGATCGTGTTTCTTTGTCAGGTCGTCGTCTTGTACACGGTCATTGTGGTCAGCATAATAAATACATTACAAACTGCCGACCCGTCACGGTAATTCGAATTTGTGGACGGCCCTGTTGATCAGTTCGTTGGGTTACCTGTTACCCAATCCGACGTTGAGACAACATCATGACGACAATTGATTTCTAACTGACGTTGCTTAGCAAAGCTTCCATGAACTCGTATCCCAATAACACATTGGCGCATTACATTACGAACTTACCTCGTCGTGTCGTGCTTTCTGGCAAATAGGAATGCGGCATAATATAGTTCCAGTACCCGCACACGGCGGGACTGTTCTAAATTTGAATTAAAACGAATATTACTCTCGCCAACCGGTTGGTGCTCTTCCCTATTTTGCAGGTGCCGGATACCAACCAGGTCACAGATTAGGAATCTGTTCGGAGATCTACTATGCAGCGCTTCAAGCGAAGGTGAGCCGAACCGAACGAACCGACTTCGACGCCGCCGATCCCGTGGGTCCGGTGAATAACTGACTCCATTCGCAATTCAGTCAAGTCGACGTCTATCTGAACTGTATGCTCGTGACCCTCTCGACCAACACGTATCTGTACCGCGCTTACGTCGATACGCTGCTGAGTTTCGGCGACGATGCCAAGACGACGCAACTGGCGAGTCAGCTGTTGCACAAGGAAACGGGCAATCGCATGGAGGCCGTCGGAATTGTCGCCGGAGACGCGGCCAATGCGGGCTTCGCAACACGTCGAGAAAAGATCATACGGAGTCGCGTGGTCGAAATGATGGGTCGTCTCCACGTGGACGTGTTCCTCCAGGATAAAGTCCTCATCAATTCCTGGGGTCGAGATAAATATAGACTGATACGCAGCAAGAACGCGTTCCCACTCATGGCCGGTGGAGCCAACTCCCAATTACAAGATCAATATCGTCAACGCCTCCAAGTTCGTAAAGAATGCCACTCTGAATCCGACCGTGCAGATGGCGCACTTCAAAGCCCTCGAGAAGAGCGCGGCCAAGTATCCGATGCGCCCCAAGGTATACTCCATTCCCGCGGGAACCCGGTCGCACACGCACGATAATATGTTCCTCGTAACCCTGCCGTAACGTCTCGTGCCGTACTACATCGATAACGACGCCTACAACGGGTCATTTGAGAAGAACCCGTTCCTCGCCACGAACAACGACATCAACTTCCTCGCCGTGTACGTAGACGGACGACCGATACCCTCCAAACCTTTCCATCCGAATTTCAACAAAAATCTCTTGGTCAGAAGCTATCTCAACCTGTTCACCTCGACCAGTAAGGTGTGGCAGGACGAAGGGAACGGACTGTTTCGCGCCGACTTCCGACACGGCTACTCCTTCTTCGGTTTTGGTCGAGCTCCCGAGGCATACGACGGCGCCTGCTTCCATTTGGTACAAAATGGCAACCTGCGCATCGATATTCAGTTTAGATAAGGTGTGGTACACGCCACATTTCGACACAGATTGATCTGTAGTAAATAGTGTTTTATGTTTACTTTCGGCTCCGATTCATACACACGCATGCACACGCGATGATATTCCTGATAACAGGCGGTCATCAGGCGTCCACTACCTCCCTTACACATGACGTTATGCCCGATAAGAGGCGGTCACTAGCCGTCCATCTTTGCACGCACGCACGCACACACGCTAGAGTGGGCGAAACTAAGGATGTGACGTCATCGGAAGTGAGGCAACAATCGCTAGTGGACGCTCACTAACCGGAGCTGAGTCAGCATCTTAGGTTCCACATTTCATGCACCCACATTTGCTCATTGAAATCCTCTTACTAATTACTACCAGGTATACTGCACATTAGTCATCACTATCGTCGTCGGATACACGATTTTCAAAGTGTGAATCATCGTCATTCTTACACTGTGTGCTATAAAGGCAGAGTTATGTGCACTGGAAGTCCTTAAATGTCTAAGAACACCTAATTGATGAACAGACTCCTTTGCACTGCCATCGTACCATCTCAATGATGGCCTTGGGTGCCGGAAGGATGTCAGTTGTGGTTGGCGTCAGCTGTACATAAGCAGTCTTGTGGTAGCCATTTTGAAATTGGTTCAAAAACACATGCTGAGCAATGCTGGCCTGGCCCCACACTCTAGCCTGCAAATGTACCCTCAGTATGCTGGTTGGACGCACCAGTTGTGGGTGGTAGCATGTCACTCTCCGCCATGTGTTTACAGAACAGGTGTCATCGCAATTCTGGAATGCGCTTGATCTGGATGGTCTTGGGACAACATTCAACGCATACGAATATAACCAATATAGACTGCAGAATAAAATAAAATAAAAGATACTGTATTATCTGTCCTAAAATATTACACTTTAAAACAGAAAATTATCTTTAGGCTCATCCGTCAACCATCCGAACAATCAATTAGCTCTAAAAATATAAAGTAAAGAAACCCTTGTTTCTGTGCGTATAAACCTCCATGACATTGCCAGTCGCATTTTTATGTCAATATTTAACAAAGTAACCCCCGCTATGATTGTTATGGTATTACAGTTATTTTAATAAATCGTTGCAGTAAAAATATTATTGTTTGTTCTTTCATTGACAATAGTTTTATGTTAAGTACTTACGCGTTCGTGTGGGAAACACATGAATACTACGTGGAGCGCAGTGACGCAGTGGCTACAGCATAGAACTCTCAATCAAGATAGCCTGGGTACGAATCATGTGCTGCTGTTTCGAATCTTGGGCAACTCCGTTAACTCTATGGTATTCCAGTTCACTCAGCTATATGAATGAGAACATGGCTACAGTTAGAAGTGGATATTTGTCTACGAATATTCTTCGCGCAGTAATTGCAGCGTTGCTGACTGGATTCCAAAGAACAGATCTGATATGGAGTAACGTATAAAGCACTTTGAGTAGTCATCACAACTGGATACTACACTGTATAAGACCTTCATACTACATAATCCAATTTCACTTGTCTTTTGGTCAGTAGGGTTGTGTGACATCGTTAAGAACATTCCATCTCCCACCTATTTTTGGCCAACCTCTCACCAGTTATCTTGGGACACATTTTAAGACGTATGGGATAATTATCCCGAGGAAAATAACTTCCAAGCTCTCACGCAACGACGCAGGAATGGCCCACGGACAAGAGTCGGCGATGGCAGCACTCCAATTCCAAAGCGTGAATGGAACAGCGGCTTCCTACAAAATGAGGAGAACAAAAAGGAGCTGTTCTCATTCGTCAGCACAGAGATCTCCAAGACTGACATGGGTGGATAACTCCTCCTGAGTACCCACTTCGAGACCGTGCTCTCCAAATCAAATCAAATCAAATCGTGACAGTTATATTGTGCCATTCCAACAATCGTTGCTCACGGCGCCGTACAGAATGTTCGGTAAAAACAGATAAGTCTTAAGGTTTGATTTAAAATCAGTGTTTGTCATTGTTGTTGCAGTCAGCTTTTGCGGAAGCAAGTTCCATAGTGTTGGGGCTGCCACGCAAAATGATATATCACCCCAGCAACGCGTCGCACGTGGTACACATAAATGTTTGTGTTCAATGGAGCGCAACAATCGAGTTGGCTGACGTCTGTTCAAACATTCGGTGATATACTGTGGTGCACAGCCAGTCAGTGCTCGGTGCGTGAGTAGAAGTATATTATACTCTACTCTAACTGCTATTGGCAGCCAGTGCAGCTTGATCAATGGAGGTGTGACATGACAGAACTTCCTGGCGCCGTCGACAAGGCGGGCCGCCCAGTTATGTACTCTCTGCAACCGTTCTCGTTGTTTCACAGGCAGTCGGTGGAGTAATGCATTGCCAACGTCAAGTCTGCTGGTAACAAACGCATGTATGACTTGTTCTGTCGCTGCAGATGTTAGATAACGTCTTATTCTTGCAATATTTCGAAGATGGAAAATTGCAGATCTACAGACAGCAGTCACGTGCGTCTTCACAACAGGCGTTGTGACCTCGCAACACTTTCAACCGTGCATCCATTACGAGGTGGACACCAGGATCCTCCTGCACCTGCATAGCAGGGTCATACACCCTATGTTAGCACGGTGGACAGCGATGTCGTGGTTTTGGCAGTCCGGTTTTTCGAGACCCTCGGCCTATCGGCGCTCTAGGTGGGCTTCGGTAGCGAAAGAAAGTACCGTGACATTCCAGTCCAAACCATCTACTCCGATCTCGGTCCGTCAAGGTCCTTGGCACTACCCCTCTTCCACAGCCTAACGGGGTGCGACACGACTTCACAGTTTCTTGGATGTGGAAAGAATACCGCCTGGGCAACCTAGACCAGCATACCGGACCTCACCGCCACACCATGGCGTGTGGTGCAGCCGGTGTCGATGAGGCCAGGCATCGCCTCTTCACCAGTCGAAGGAGATCGCTGGAAAACATCCCACCTACCCAAGCCGCGCTGTTCCAGCACGTGAAGCGAACGAGTTTCTAATGGAGTCGGGCCACCTCGGTCCAGCAGGAAATCCCTGACTTCAGTTAGTGGAGCTGGCACAAAGATGGCACCAGTACATGGCTACTATGGACCACTCTCAAAGAGGCTCCAGTGGCATGTGCCATTCTCTTGCACTGCGGCTGCATCAAGGCATGCACGGGAAGGTACAAATGCAACCGCGCCGGTATCCGATGCATGGCCCTCTGCAAATGCGAAGGCGGGTGCGTTAATAACGAGGGCGGTGATGACCAGTAGTACTTGTTGCTGGCATCATAGAGCGCAAGCCAGGAAGTATAGGTAGTATTAGTAATCATTGGTAATCATTGGTATATTGTTGCCAAAGTGGTCCATGTATTGTATTTTGAACATTTAGATGAATATAGCGGCGTAGTGGCATAGTCATAGCATTTTGTCAGCAGATGTAATCTCCAAAGTATTTTAATAAAAACATGTTTAGTAGTAAATGCTGATCTTTGACCTTTGACCCAATAATGGGGTGACCATGGCCTCAAATCGTTGAAATAAGTTCAGAATCGGATTCTTCGATGCTGTGGTATTATTCATGATTCTAGTCCCGGATGGCGGCCATGTTGGATTTCGCTAATATGGCGTTCCCGAGGGGCTCTCGTCTTGGCGCCTTTCAAAAATCTAAATAGTATGGCATGGATGACATCTGGGCTAAATTGTGTGCTTTAGGAAGAATCTGAACAAAAAAATATATAATATCCCTGACTGTACATAAAACAGACACAACAATTCAACTAGGTAGTAAGAACATTATCTGATAATGTACCCTATCGAATTGCATGTTATTGTCCGTGTTGTAGCAGTTGTTACAATACATTGTTACAGCTTTTAGAAACATCTAGTCATCTTTTCATCCCCTAAGTTGACGGAGCTTGCAGTGTATTAATTGAAGGTGTTTTAGCACATCAGTCCACTGCAGGATACACGCATGGCAATGCAAAATAGCCCAATAATTGCTAAAACTATACAGCCAATGGGAGGCAGGGTGTTTCCACTCCATTGCGCCACAGTATGGTAAGTGCGGGAAGATTGCTGCGGGGCAGCCACAGTTATCGGCGGCTGTGCCTCGAATGTGAACTATGAATACAGTTTGCACTTACTGGCGGCTCTCCCGTACAGCCATCAAAACATTTACAAATATATGTATTCGATGACACATCTTGCAATGAGTACCATTAGTTAACAACGGATAAATATCTAAGTATAAAACGCAAACAGACAAATTCACACCTATAAATAGCAGGTACATAGAACATGTGGATTTCTTAACAACTTTCTTTCAGAAGCGTAGCTTATTACCTTTTTGGACGCCATATTTAAACATGGCTGCCATTTTTAGGCGGAAGTCAAGCTGGCAAACAAATACGGGAAAATGTCAAGGAAAACTCAACCAAATTGCTTTTTTTTGACAATGTTTTTACCTAGTTTTTGTAATGTTTTAAAATATAAATGATACTTATTTTACTTTCTTATGAAACTGTAGGCAATTGGCTATATTTCTGTTATTTTATATCTTATGTACAGCTTCTATGTGTTGTCGGCACATCAAAATATAAACGTACCCCCATCCGGTGTTTGTAAATGGGAACACTACCACAACTTCATTTACCGCGTACAGAAAATGGCTTGGCACATTTGCATGTTATATTAATACGTAAACATATATGTACTACTTAGATGTCAGAAACAGAACAACTAAATTACGCAGACGATTTATTGACCTAATAACTACTTCAGAAGCCGTGCCAATATATGTTATGTTTAAACGTCTGCCTTCGAGTATATACAGTCAGTAAATATGCAAATCAAGTTATATGATCGGCAATTACGTATTGCTAAGCATATCATCTGTTTTAATAATAATAATAAGATAACTTCTATTGCGCTTAAATCCTTAAACACCAAGCTCAGAGGCGCATATAAACAAAAGGAATGGTCAATCTCAAAATCCATAAGCAGTATTCCAGTTGTCAACAGATGGGTCAAGGCGCTAGGGAGCTACGGTGGATAACCCAGGTTGTAAAGATAAGTTTTTAAATGACGACGGAATTTTTTAATATTTTCAACTGATCTAACAATATTAACAAAATTCCGTGGTCATTAATTTGTTTAACGTTTGACCCTAGAACATGTCCCATTAATACCCTTAAGGGTGATGCCGCAGTAATCTACTTATAATCGAGTTTGCATATGCGGATCGGTTAACGTTTTCTTCCTTGAACCTCGAGCGCCAAACATTTAAAGATTAATTTACGACCCCTAGAATAGGACGTGAGACCCACATCTTTTTGAAAATACCAAATATATCTCAAATTTCTCACCTTTTAAGGGGTAAATCAGTTGTGCGGAGCGCAAAACGCTATGTGCGCATGATATGTAACAACGGTCCGAATTATGCGCACGCGGAAAATACTTTAGGAAAATAGTCGCTGGCACGATATGCTTACGTCATGCCAGTAGCATAGATATACGAACATTATTTAGCAATTCTTCATTATCACGACTAGGGTCTGTCGATGGACGTGAACTTCACTTTATCTACGACCTTCTTCATTTTGAACAAACAACGAGTAGATATCTACCAGTGCACATACCAAACCAATTATAGACCTCTCCGCAACAAATCACCACCAGCACGTTGCTCAGGCAACTAATGAGAAAGGTCACATCCTCGATGTTATTATAACGAGATGTGGTCAGCTGCCTGTTGAAGATGTCACCTGTGATGATTCTGTAAATTTTGACCACTCCGCCGTTATCTTTATGGTACCCTTCAAAACTACAGTCCCACCAAAGAGAACAATGACTGTGCGTAAGTTGAAAACTATCAACCATCAGAAAATCAGCCATGACATTACTTGCTCTGATCTGACTGTTCAGCAAGCCAGCGAATCGGCAGCAGCGGCATTTTCTCGTTACAACAATACTTTGTTGTCAATCAATATTCGACCAACATGCTCCTGCTAGAGAGTGCACCATTACCGTGAAGAACAACGTGCCATGGTACAACGCGCAAAAGCAAAAGTCGCAAAAGCTAAACGTAAGCGGCTTGAACATCAATACAGGAGGACACAATTAACAGTGCACCGAGACATGTACGTACAGCAAAGAAACAAAGTCAACAACATGTGCGCTGAAGCGAAAAAGATCCATTACGAGGAAAAATTGTCGGACGTCCGGAACCAAGCGCAATTCTACAACATCGCAAACAAGCAGCTGCATCGGGGTAACACAGCAACACTACCTACCTGCGAATGTGCCGAATCGCTCGCCAACGACTTTGCACACTACTTTGATGATAAAATCCAGTGTATTCGCACCACACTACAAGCGCCAGGTGTCCATGATGTGAATACCGACTTTGTGAGCATAGATCACTCTGTCACAGACTGTCATCTCTCTAATTTCGTGCCTGGCACACAAGAAGAAACCGCGTAACTACTGTGCAAGTCATCATCGAAGACTTGCAAACTTGACCCGATGCCTTCAAACTTGGTAAAAGAGTGCTATGATGTCATGGCAACGCCTATTATGAACATCATCAACTAGTGTTTGATGGAAGGAATGCCTGATAAAATGAAAGTTGCTGTCATCACACCCATATTGAAAAAGGCAAGTCTTGATAGTGACATTTTGAAAAGCTGTCGGCCTATTTCTAACATGTGCTTTTTATCAATATTAGTCGAGAGAATTGTGGCAAACCGGTTGATTGCACACATGCGTGAAAAACACTTGTATATGCCGTTGCAATCAGCCTACCGACAGGACTGTAGTATTGAAACTGCGCTCCTGCACGTGCATGACAATGTGATTCGGTGCATGGAGGAACGCAAAGGTGTGGTGGTGCTGCTAATTGATCTGAGCGCAGCATTTGATACAATTGACCATGCCCTTTTTTTAAACACACTGAGCAACACCATCGGCGTTGACGATCACTGTTTGTCATGGTTCGCTGCCTACAGACAATGCACTGTGTTAATTGCCGGTGAGCAATCTAAACCTCACAGACTGACTTGCGGTGTCCCGCAGGGGTCAGTTCTTGGACCATTACTGTTCACTATATATATGACTCCTCTCGCGTCGCTACTCAACCACCATGGCATGGCTTACCATCTATATGCAGATGACATTCAACTTTTACAAGAATTTAGCCTGAGCGATAATATTTCACCCGACATTGCCATCACGAAAATAGAACTCTGTATCGCTAGTATCCGTCAATGGATGAAAACCAGCATGCTAAAACTCAATGATGACAAAACGGAGATCATCATCGTCCAACCGAAATCAGCAACCAAAAATGTTCTTCCTGACGGTGTAACTATCGGAAACGTGATCGTGTTACCCAACACACACGCCAGAAACTTGGGGGTGACATTTGATTCTAATATGTCCCTTGAGCGACACGTAACTAACATTTGCAGAAATGCGTATTACCACCTCCATGGCATTGGACGCATTCGTTGATACTTAGACCAAAAACACACAAAACAACTTGTGCTAGTCAATTCGCGAATTGACTGCTGCAGTAATCTTCTTAATGGATTGCCAGCGACAGTAATTGAGAAACTACAACGTGTGAACGTATAATAACGATGCGGTCGAAACGAGACCACGTCACGCCGATGCTCCTGGAGCTGCACTGGCTTCCTGTGAAGAGTCGCATTATTGTCAAGGCCCTACTTCTCACTTTCAAATGCCTTCATGGGTCCCACCTCCATATCTATCAGCACTTCTCTCCCGTATCGCCGAACACGCTGTCTACGCTCCTCCGATCAGCTACTCACTCCTTAAACAACCCACTACCTGAACTAAAATCGGCGAACGAGCATTCTCTTGTGCAGCTCCAAGAGCATGGAATCAACTACCAGTCACAGTGCGCCAATGCACTAGTATCAATCAGTTTAAAGTGGCACTGAAGACGCATCTTTTCACAAATTATGTTAACCTTTGATGATCGAAAATCATAATTATTTATACCTTTATTTTAATTAATATAGTATTATAATTAATATATTTTATTGTTTTAATGGCTTGCATAATTATGTTTATTTATATATTTTAAGACAGTATAGTTGATTTTCGTTAGTAATAATCATTGCATCGTATTTTTAAACTATATATCATACGATGTTATTTATTTATTTATTTGCATTAACCATTGTAAAGCGCCCCAGGACAATTATTTGGATGGGGCGCTATAGAAGAAATAAATAATAATTATTATTATTAATGAGAGCAAAAGACAGAGGGAATGGAGACAGTTGGTGGAGAGAGTAGTGCAATATAAGTGAGAGAAAATAAGAAGAAGAAAAAGAAGGCTGAAATCGAGGAACGGAATCAAAGCCAGCCTCACCCCTGACTACAGGCAATCAACAGTAGAACAACAATTATATTAAACAAACTACATCTGTATGGAATATGCGACATCGCTCTAAGGGTAATGGAAAGTTATTTGAAAAATACAAACAAATGCATGTACACGAATTATGGTATTGATATACCATAGGATGTAATAATATGTCTTCTATTTTCAGCAGTTTAGGTTTTTGAAAAAAATGGTTCCGTGTGTGAGTTGTATTTATTTAAGGTTATTATTCGCACGAATTTTAGTCTCGTAATTATATTTCTTTGAATATACCCAAACTATGATACAATAATTAATATGCGATAATATTAATGTGTTATATAACAACACTTGTATATATAAAAGTAAACAATGTTTACATCTGTTTAATAGGCCGATTGTTTTGGAGCACTTATTTTAGATTTTCTCAATGAAATTTTTTCCAATTTAGGTTAGTGTCTAAAGTCAATCCTAGAATTTAAATTCATCTACTTTTTCAATATTTATATCATTTATTTTATTTTATCATCTATCTTCGTACATTTATTAGGCATATGAACAATCAATCATGTATTTTTAGTTGCTTTTATTTGAAGATAATTTATTTATGTTTAGACATTCATTTATTAAGGATTCTGTGCTTTTATTGTTGTTGTTGCTAAGTTATTTTGAAGAGCCAGATAATGTCGTGTCATCAGCGTACATGGCGGAATTAAATAAATAACTAGCTTGTGAGAAATAATTTATGTAAATGATAACTAATAATGGTCCAAGGATTGAACCTTGTGGGATACCAATTGTTATAGGAAAATATCTTAATTTATTTGTTCAATTTCGATATATTATTTTCTGTTTTGTAATTAACGTTTGAATAACTGCAAGGTTGAGCCATTTAGGCCACACAATGTTAATATGTTAAGTGAAATGTTATGGTCAATAGTATCAAAAGCCTTAGAAAGGTAGAGAAATACATTAATTTGTTCATTATTATTATCCATTTGAGTTATAATATTCTATCTATCAGTTCAAGCGCAATAAATTCCGTTGAAGATTTAGCTCTAACTTATGTTTCTAATATACATAAATGACTTTCCAAAGTCAAGTGAGATATTTAAATATGTAATGTATGCGTATGGTACAAATCAGCGGACACTGTTGGGGAAAGAATGCTGCCCTAAATACGATGTTACTATTCTTATTTGCAAATGTGACATTATTATCGTGAGTTAGTTTACAATGAACATACAGTTTGAAACCAGTACAGCATAAGGTATTTGTATCAGTCTTGCTTGAAGTGGATTCCATCTGTTGACCAGTTTGCCAACGGAATTGTCATCGTGTAGAGGTCAAAGAACGTACGTATTCGACCAAGCCGGATGTCGTCTCGTAAAACGTTGTACATTGCACGATTTGTTCTAGCTATCATCTCATTAGCGGTATAGTTGCCTTCGTAGCGTACATGCTTCCAACGTGTATCTCTTCTTAAGTCGTTCTCACTGAGATGACTGAACCAGTAGAAGGCAGTGCTACGTGGGACATACTGTTTTATGACATCACGCAGGGCAGCTATTTCTGTCTGCGTTTGATTTACTGTTTTGCCAAAACCTTTATCATGGCTGTTCGAAAACAACATAATTACATCCGGGTAACCACCTTCTCTGTTGAAGTATTCGCCGAATAGTGTAGGAAAAAGCATTCGAGGTTTTGTTTTGTTACATCGACCGGTTGCATTTGAGATTGCGGGCGAACACGCTTGTAGTTTAATGTCACCGAACGAAATTACACTGATGAGTTCGAGGAAAACGCTGCGTCGTGGCGTCGTGTTATCACTACTGGTTTCTTTTAGAGAGTTGAATAAAATACATTTTAACAATATATTATATCGCTTGTGAATTATCTGCGTGGGACGATTTGCTGCACGACGCCTTCGGCTTCGCCTTGAGAAGTAATTTGTCCAAACCTCTTTTTTTTCGGTACAAACAGCGATTGGTTTCAACATGGTTTTCAATGCACTTAAATACTTAACTCCATGCGAATCGCCGATCACAACAATGCGTTTCATTAGGTTTTGCTGCATACAACGCAGGAGTAGCTTAGGTGGAATGTTGTCATATTTGAACCGACATAAATGAGGCAGAAATATAGTGCATGGAAAAGAAGCGGTGACGTTAGTCCAACGTTGTTCTTGGATAAAGTATTTGCTTGAGATGACGCAGTTTTTAATTATCTTATCGCCACACAGCCTACGACTTTGTGAACAGACAGTATTCGATGTGTCGTCCACCCTTGTCTGTCCATCATGTTTTGTCGTTGCATATTGATGGTCGTTGACATGAAGAAGCTGGTTTCTGTTTGCCACCGCATATGGTTTGTTGTATGCCACATATTTGAAGACGTATTTTCTTGATGTAAGTATGCATCCGCTGATAATGCATATGCCCAGAACAATCCACCAGCACATCTTAGGTAATCTGTATACACCAGTTTCAAACAGGTACTTTTTTAACGTCGGTGGTTGCATGGTGTTCGATAACACCAGTTACTCTTTTGTTGAATGAGTTGTTTGTCACGGTATGTCACGATTTTCTGAAACAGAGAGTAATAATAATGTATTGGATAATTGCTGTGTGACCCATTATGTTGCTATGTCACCCTGTTATATATATTTCGGTGACGTAATTTTAGTGTATATTTTACCTGTATAAATGAATAATAATAATAGAGGAAGGGAGTTAGTATATTTGTTAGTGATCAGACATTTCATTTGTAAGTTCTCTAAAAGCAGGTCATCTTACATACAACGTCACGGTCATTTCACTAACGATAGACGACCAGCGGCGCGCAAATTCACGATTATATTCACGATTCACGATTACCATATGTAATGCAATATTGTTGGTAATGGCATAGTGCCAATAAGGTATACATTCTGTAAATACCTAAACACTTATTGGCATAGAGTGAATATGCTATAACCAAATAATTGAACAACGTTTGTCCTGCACTAAAAACATGGCTAAACGTTAATTCGTGTGGTGTCCATTGTAGTCTTTAGAACATACTAAAGTCTAAATACATGCTTTTTGCAGTTTGCCAAAATAAACCGTTGCCTATATATGTGCAATTCCACAGTAACGTAAGCCGCCTTTTATTGTTGCTTTGACATGAATTTACTCTTCCAGAAATGCAAGTTAATTGCTGGTTAATACCATTTTAAAGCATGGATTTATCAGGGCAACATACATGCAAAGTTTGAACTTTCTGTCTTGACAACTTTCTTCGCTACCTCATGATATGTACTAATGTTGGACGGAATTTTGTGTCTCATTCTGTATTTTCACTTATGTAATGTTTCATTACTCTGAAACCACAATGACCTTAGACATAATATACACCTTGCTGAGAAGGTTTATGTTTACCATAAAGCATATAATACCCTATATGGGTGTACATCAATATATTTTATGTACACCCATCAACAATCGTTAGGCATTTTTGTTCATCCAAAATGTCCATTCCGACACATTAACCTGTATATCACACTACACAATTAAAAACCACAATTTTATTTTTGTCCATGATGAAAATAATATGATAGGCTATGAAAAAATAGCAAACATTCAAAAACTCCGACAGAGGCAATCTTTCTGTTCTCTTTCGAATTGCAACAATAGAAAACAACAGTTTATGAGTCATTGTTAATGACAATTATGTAAGTATTACACGTGGCAACAAACAATAATAATTTATTACTTATTCAGTTTGAATGCTGGACAAATAGTCCACGGAATGTCCACTCCGACACATGATCTGAAGCATGGGAATATCGTACATTATAAATATGTATTATGCTATTCTTTTAAGCAAAATGACTGAAGGATATTACGTATATCTTCATCATGACGTATTTAGCCTGCCAAAGGATGCTTTAAAAGATGTGGAGACCACTATGGCCAACATTATGAAGTATACTGTATAATTATGATAATGATACCCACCAAGTGTTGCAAATCAAGTTGGGGTTTGTCGTAGCTCATATTATAGAACTGAACTATTAAGATTAACTTTTGAATATTGACTTTCTTTTTGAAAAGAAAAACAATGTACTGTAATTGAGTGTGTCGTAAGCTGAAATGTCCAATATCATGTCTACTCTGACACATGAAATTCATTGCCATTAAATCATGCTTGTTGTTTTAACACTGTGGACATGTTTGTGACTTAACATTTTAATGAATTATGTTTGTGTGGTCATATTGATCAGGTTATTTAAGGTTCTTGTCACTTTCGTCCAAGGTTCGAATCCTCCGCGGCGGTGTCAAACCTTGAGCAAGTTCGTTCACTATGCGTTCCAGGGAGTAAAGTGTAAAGCGCTTTGAGCAGTCCTGAGGACTGGATACTGCGCAATATAAGAATTTAGCTTTACTTTACTTTTACTTTAGTTACACCTGACAAGTACCTTACTGATACCTCTTGTATTCAGTTGGAAATGTCCACATGTCCAATTTTATCAACCGTTATACTAACAATCAACCACCTTTGACATATCGTCAATATTCTCTTGCAAACGTAGCAAGTTAGGAAAGTTAGCTTTGTATATTATTAACACAAATATATTTAAGCAAACGCACTTTCTGATAACGTTCAGTGATACATGACTGCAAGTGCCGAGTCTGTAATGCCGAACGAGTGTTCCTTCGAATAATCAATAAATCAATTGTGATTAATTGTGTCGAATGCGCTGAACACATCTAACATCAGAACAATACTGACAAACTTCTATAGCGCCTAAATCCCCAGTAATCTCAGCTCAGAGGCGCAACATACAAAAATCATTGGGCAAAGATGTTAACATGGACGAGCAAGAGTCGTCATTAGAGCAAGGGACCGCCTAGGGTTAGGGTGGGAATGCAATTTCAAATAAATAAGTCTTCAGTTTTTATGAAAGGTAACTATAGTCTCAGATGATTTTAAAGCGATGGGGAGTTGATTCCACATTTTGGGTGCAGGTACAAAAAAACACTTTTGCCAATAGTAAGCTTGGTTTTCAGAACAAAACGTCGTTGTGGAACAGGTGGTCTGAGATTCCTGGGGATATCCGAAAAACGATGGAGACTAAACAAATAGGATGGGTGTTGCTTAGAAAGGGTACGATATGTGATAGTGGCTAACTTGAATTGTATTCGGTATGCAGGTGGAAGCCAATGTAACTGTTTAAGTAGGGACAGACATTGTGAGAAACGAGGTGCTTGTAGTACCTAAACATTTCTATACACGTTGGAATTTAGCTTATCCACCGTAGCTCCCTAGCGCCTTGACCCATCTGTTGACAACTGGAATACTGCTTACGGATTTTGAGATTTACCAATTATTTTGTTTTGATGCGCCTCTGAGCTTGGTTTCCCAGGATTTGGGCGCAATGGAAGTTATCTTATTATTAGTATTATTATTAAATTATGTTAAGCAATATTGTTTAGGAGTGAGTTGCGACTGCTGATTAGTCATTTAACATTACTGTTAATTACAGCACAGGAAACAATGAATGACACGCATAAAATTACTTTAATGATTCATTATCTTGGTCTGCTAGGGGTTAGTTTGCATGAATAATTAATTAATATAATAATTGCTGCGTCATTAAGGGATTTATGAAGTCAATGTTCCGGTTCCGCAGCGGGCACTAGTTTACCTCTCGGTGCCGTGTAACACAGAAACGACACGTGCCAGTGAATCGTTGATAGAGTTTAATTATCTCCTATAGTAGTTATAGTGAAACTACTTTCGGGATCACATGATTACGCAATGAAAGCACTCGCGTATTGGACTGATGCATGAATGATTTGAACTGCCCAATTGAAACGCTTGTTTCAGAATTTGTCAGACAAATTGTTGCTTTGTCGTTAATGCAATTAGTCAGTGCCCGAATCTGTCGATGATAATTCGCCGACGACTTACATCACTACGGCGGAAAGCAGATTACCAATCGTTTTTTTTTTAATCATTGTCTCTCGTGAGGTTTGTACAACGGGTAGACAACCGAAGGAGGTTGAACCCTCATGAGGGAAACATGAACTTGGAAGTCCTACGATGCATCAGAATGGCAGAACTAATTGAGGGTAATGTTGCTATTCGTCAATCTATCATTCATCTATGAAAGACACGGTCTAGATTTAAATGAATTTGTTTGATATATTACATTGTGTGTCTTAGATTGTTTAGATATCACGTAATACATCATAATTATATCATGTATCCTTGTGTGTCTAAAGTTCGTGCGTCCCGCAATTGTGTGGCAATGCAGTATTGTGTCATTTGTAAACCAGCGGCTCTATTGCTGAAGTCAATATTTACACTGACACATCGCAATATACTTCTATATTAGTAGTTTAATTATCAAGACAATTGCTTGATAATTACGTTGACCTATCTTTGCATTTTTGGACTGTTTCGCCTATGATCGCTCGTGTTTCGGTTACACGCTGCCGTTGCGTAACATCCCGCCAACTTATCATAGTTTAGTATTCGTACTTGTTAAATCCTCTGGTCGTCATAATGCAGATGTATTAGCGTGTATACAATTTCTCCCGAATTCCCTTTGTTATGACGTCATTATCTACTATGGTTCCCCCCTACGTCGTATCGGCCGAAGCCAACTGAGTTCACGGCGACACCAATTGCACTGAGACGGTCAAACAGCCTCTAATACATATGTATTCCATTCTACCGTATTGCCGCGCCAGCCAGCACCATTACGTCCTTGTTTTATGCCGAACACCGACACCACCGGGCCGCAGTGTTAGTGGTGGGCTCATAGATTCGCAAGGCTAAGAGAAACGTGTGGGGTTCTGTTTTATTTCAAATCTTCAACAACCACCCTACCCCACCAATACGTCGTGTGGGACTTGCGATTTGCTGCCATCCAGAATGGCTCCAAAACAATAGTCAATACTCACCGGATTCAACTTATGTGACGTCAGCTGCTAAGATAAGACAGGCTGGTTCTAATATACGCAATAGTATCAATGTGCATTAATACATATTCTCCTCGATCGGTGGCGTTATTCTATTGGTGTGTGTTTACCGCCACACAGCTCACCACCCACACACACACGCAATGCTACGTCCTGATGGACGACCACCTGTTAAGCTAGTCATCACCAATGCTTCCTTGTTTTGTACCGTACACTGTTAGTGCAAACATTGTGATTAGTTGACAACATATCGTTATCAATATACACGGTTATGCATCGTCATACTACGCACGTAATGTGCATTCATGTGAGCATTATGATATTAAAGGTTGACATAATAATGATATACCATGACACACTTCTTGTAAGAATACAATGGTATATTATAATTGCTAATGCATAGTCAAAATACTGAATACAATATTAGTGCATGTCATGCTTGTTGTTCGTTAAAAGTTGGTAAACAGTTTAAGTACTCTCCTAAACGCCGTTGTTAGAAGCAAGACTAATCACTGCAAATGATAACAACCCAATCATCGTTAAATAATATAACAAACGTTCCGTCGTCATTAACCTACAAAATCAACATAGGTCAACGTAAAAAACACAAGTGTGCATGTTTCTGTAAAAACGAGTTGTAACGGTAGCCATCATCGTATCCTCAATGCGAACAACATGTCTTCATGCAGCTCATGGCTGCTGCTGTACGACGAGGTTATTATTTCATGGCGGCAGCATACCCATAACTCAGCCGTCTCTCCGGTACGGCGCGCATGCGGCCGTGCCATCAACCTGCCGCGACCAACTACTACAGGTTTATTGCTGAAGCGTCAGTTCGCACCAGCAGCGTCACGCACATCAATTCTCCAACGGAAACTGCTTAAAACAGCCACGAATATTTCGCACGCACTTAACCTTTACCTATCCTCATTTACCAACGAAGTAACACAAGAAGTCACCTATACATGCGCGCAAAAGCAAGAAATATGCTTGATAAAATATAGCATGTTTTATGTCATAGTAACACAGATATAAGAAATAACTATATCACAATTGAAGTCCCGGATACACATTACGTGTAGGCAACACTACACGAGCGATAAAATATGTGAATATAGACGTATGGGTGGCATGATCATGGCGGGAACCAAATGGAATGACTTCGTTAACGCCAATATCCTCGGAAAATCCGAGCTCAAGGGCAAATCACATTTGATAAAAGACAACGGTTCTATCAGCTAGTGATTAACAAGCACGTAGCCGAGTTATTACATGACATGAAAAAGACTTTACATAAATCGTAACGGAATGGTCTGCCAGTTAGTCACATGACTACATTTGTTGTTGTTACCTCCGAAGATCGGACACTGACCTAATAAGTCGGACACGTGTCACCCCCCAAACAAAAACAGCCGACTGCTTAATGTTAACGCATTTAGGAAGACATGTCATGTTTCTTATGCTGTCGTGTGTACATACACACGTACATACGGACACACGGACATACGTACGTGCATACGACCATATATGCATACGTACATAGGTAAACAACGTGCAAAACGGTTCCCTTAACTAAAACGGGCCTCAACCGTTAGGCGTTGTCGTAGTATATACAGCAACATCTGTGGCGGTGCTTCTAGGTAAGTCACCAACGGGCATTAGTGAACAACATTGATCGGAAGCGCGAAAGGCACATACAAAAACACATCAGGTCAAAAGGATTGTTTTAGACACTTTTCATAAACTAATTAGCACTTTCTTCCAAATATCGTATTTCCACATTTGAGCGTTGAAAACAGGGGAAACGGTCGAACACTTAAGTAAAATGTCTATGCTTTGATATGTGTATTATATTTTACAACTTACAGAGCTAGTAGTCAAATAGATAATATATAAGTACTCCCTTAACGGCCCCGTGAGTGCTCCGCTGTGCCAACAGACGGCCGCTGTTGTCGACACGTTGTTGGTACAATAAGCACACTAGCATTTGTAGTGTATTATAGTATTATATTATTTTAAGTATGCATAGTATTATATACTATCCAGTTATATAATCATAATAATAAAGTACTTAAGCAAAACAATAACATTAATAATATATATTATACAACATTAGCAGTATAGATAGACTTCATTCTGTTATCAAGTAGTGTATATAAATGTATTGTTAAATTTCATTGATCATCAAACCATGATAATAAACCCCATAGCGAGTGTCTCACCGACACTGAAAGGAGACACCGCTCACATGTTTGCATCCATCCCAACGAGAAATTGAATTATGTTCAAGCAAATAATTATTTTCCTCTTGCTTCTCTCTTGCATAACCAGCATTAAAATGAGTTTTAGCATTTGAGACACGGGTGATAATCCAATTCTAACTGTATTTCAAAAGTTGACGCGATGAAGCGGCGCGAGTGCAACCACCTCCAGTCGTCGATAAGGTCGTGATATATGTGCATGGCCAGGTTTTGGTACACAACTGATACGTGTTCGCATCATATGCGTCAGAGCAGGCGCTCTCTGTATCAGTTCACACTCTTCGTTCGTTAGCCGACTTGTTCGAACAACAATGAAGTCAGGGGTTCCAGCTCACATGGCCTCGTTTGGCCAGTATTTCAAGGTCGACTCATGTGGTAAACGGGCAGATATACCAGGGCAATACACATTTGATCGATTTCCCAGAACATCCCATATAGAAGATGCTCTGGGATTACGAAGATGGGGAAATGTATCACACCGTCGCCTTCATAGTCATCAGCACGGACATGTTGTGGATGTAAAATATAAATTTTATTGCGATATTGTTTGGCCCGAACTTTCTGGTGAGGCGTTTCTGTCATCTCTGTTGAGAGTCCGTCGCCCTAAGCACGTTACCACAGACACATCAATACTATGGTTACGTATTTCACCGATGCTGATTGTTCAGTATGCTACATTGTGTCATCTATCATGGCAGGCGTATATGTCAGGTATAATGCATCCTTCAGATCGAGGTACTGAATAGTATGTGGATTAGATTGAACAAAGTTGCCTATGACAGTCAGACAACAAATCATATTGATATTGATCATATAATCGTTAAGTAAAAACAGAAAGCAGCGAATCAAGATTAAGAGATGTACCGTACGATATACGCGTGGATGTGTGCTCGCGCGCACACGTGTGTTGTTGTCGTCGGGTGTTGACGTCTTACACAACGAATAGACAACTACTAGTCTTCGTAATACCTTAGTAGTGAATCATTAAATGTAGCCCATGTATAAAAAGCCACATTCTAAAGACACCACATGCAAATGCACCAGCATGGTTATTTGACGACTTCATTCGTCTGCCAAGGAATAACTACAATTCGTCGATACTTCTATGAAGAATACAACCAGAACTACACTGGTCCGTGTCCGTGTCCGCATGTATGCCTTAAGCATAATATGTTCGGACGAGCGTGACGGACGAACATGATTCCGTCTGACGCCGCTCGTTACGGCAGAGTTACGAGCCCGCCGTAACGACTGGAGCTAACACAACATGAACATGCGGAGCCTTCCTGTGTAAGGTTCTTCATTGTTCTTGTTCACTGGCTCACATAAGGGCAGCGGGAGAGCGCAGTAATATGTCACCCAAAAATAACTTCAAACGCTTCTCCTGTGGCGACTGCAAGTGGGAAACATATTTGATGGAGGTCAGTGACACGGCGGTGTATTAAGGAGAGGGGCAGGTGAACGGCCGACATATGTCGTGGTCCGTTCTTAACCTTCCATCCCTATTCCTCAATCATTGTTATCCATATCATCCTCATCATCGTCGATTTGTAGTCGACGTCAACATTACCATTATTGACATCGTTTACACCATTATCATAATCATAATCATCATCATCATTAACATCATCGTCATAATCGTCATCAACATCATCATCATTGTTATCATATTCACCACCACTACAACCACCACCACCACCACCACCACCTCCACCAACACCACCAAACTTATAATAAATATTATTTTTATTATTTTTATTAATAGTCTCACTATCAATATAAACGTCGTTTTTGTGCAGATTATATCCATCTTAGGTAAGAAATCAACGCGTCACTTCCCAAGCAAAGTATACATTCGTGCCACTACGTTCGAGCGATCTACTACAACAAGCCCTGTCCGACTGCATTATTTATGTTTGGCTCCGACGGAAGGCAGCAGCCTCGTCGGAATAGACTTTTTCACGATTTCTAAGCCGGTGTTGTGCCAAGCCGAGAACACGATACGCTACAGCAAATTTAGCGTGCAACGCTGATAATGAATCTACTCGCTACAGCTCGACGTGTTCATCAACAGAGATCACGCATAGGTGAACGATTCCAGCAGCTTCATTCAACTTAACAGCGGTGTGGAGAGGACGAGTTTATGGCAAGTGTTCGGAGATCATGCAAGCACTGACACATAAATAAGCTAATATGTTTATTTGTGAAATATCCAGACGGCGCAACGATATCAATATGTCAATAATTCGCGGTCTGCATTTTTTGCGCGCCAAACATAGCCACATAATGGATAACAAAGGGCATTCCTCTTTGTAATAATTTATGGAATGATGTCGAACAATTGCGATCTAGATATTCGCCTTTATATGGTAACTCGTGTGCGTGTGCGAGAGCGCGCGCGCGTGTATGAGAAAGATAGGTAGAGAGAGGGGGAGTTCTATGGTTACAAGGATAATTACGGGTGTAACTTTATATTTTGTTTTACTGTTATGTTACAACTTACCCTGTGTCCTGCCTAAGAGTTGGTTCGGATTAAAGTCACACTTCGGGGACAACAACACCTCCCTAGAATCATTGCTGACCTCGTCAAATGGCAGTGGTTGTGAAAGCGTTGACTGGATTGTTTGATCTAACGTATTACAAAAATGCGAGTATATTGTTTCTACGACGCAATTTTGCCGTTGTACTTTATATGTTGAGACGTGTCAGGAGTGCACGCCAACGGCTGCAGGTGAGCCGTTCTACGCCGCGGTCCTTGCTACATATTTAGTCTTTTAGATCTCTCTTGACCACATCTTTGAATCTTAATTTGGGTCTGCCGACTGGACGTTTGCCCTCAGTCAACTCCACATAGAGGATGTTCTTTGGGAGGCGGTAAGTGGGCATGCGCTGTGCGTGTCCAAGCCATCGTAGGCGTCTATATTTGAGGATGTTACTTAGTGGCGTTGACTTGCAGCGTTGCAGGATCTCGAGATTAGTAACTACATTCTGCCATTTTATGGTAAGGATTGTTCGCAGGCAACGAATATGAGAACGGTTGAGTTTCCATCCTTGTGTGTGATACGTTGTCCATGTCTCTGAACAATACAATAACATTCTGACAACACAAGCATAGTGCACTTTCAGCTTGGTGTGCAGGCAACGCTAAGGATCTTGTTGAACCAGGAACGATTTGTGAGTCTTCCAAAGGATGTTACTGCTTTGCCAAGTCTTGTGTTCAATTCTTTGTTAAGCGTAAAGTTTTTAGGCATTACATACCCTAAGTAGGAGATATTCTCCACAGTTTCGATGGGTCCACCATTAACAGTGATTTTGGCTTCTTGATTCCCATGGCTCATGGTGACAGTCTTTTTGACGTTGATTTTGTGGCCAAAACCTGTACATGTATTTGCGAAGCTGTTCAATAATTGTTGTAACTGTTCCTCGGAATGGGAGCAGAACGCAGCATCATCAGCATAGAAGGCCCCGCACACGTGAAGTACTGTTGTTTTTGTTTTGGCCTTAAAGCGTGACGTTGAGTAAATGTTTCCGTCAAGCCTGATCCTCAGACCCATTCCAGGATTAGCAATGTTGGCATTTTGCATAGCTTCTTTGGAGAAAAATATTCCAAAAAGCGTCGTGGCCAGAACACATCCCTGCTTCACACAATTTTTGATGAGGAAGGGCTCAGATATACATCCTTCGGCATGAACTGTGCCTTGCATGTTGTTGTGGAAGACGTAGATAAGACTGAGTAGTACTGGTGGACATCCAACTTTCTTCAGGACCGTGAAGAGAGCTTCCCTCTTTACATAATCAGAAGCTTCGACTTGGTTTCTGTGGGTTGCGTTGTAATCCATTGACAGTTGCTGGATACAGGTTTTGGTTATATCAACTCTTGGTTTACTATGTTTCTTTCCACTGTGGTGGGACTTCGGAGACAGTTTCATATTTGATATGACAAGAGTATGATCCGTGTCGCAGTCAGCACTGTGCAGTCGTCTACCCCTTGCTGCCGACCCCTTTGCTGTCGACCCCTTGTAGTCTAGCCCTTACTGTCGACCCCTTTGTTTTCGACCACTTGCAGTCTATCCTTTGTTGTCGACTCCTTACTCTTTACCCCTTGCTGTTGACCACCTGCTCTCTACCACTTGCTGTCGACACCTTGTTGTTTACCCTTTGCTGTTGACCCCTTGCTGTCAACCTCTAGCTGTCGACCACTATCGAACCACTACTCCTTTCTGTCGACCATTCCTTCTGATCGAGTCTACCTATACGGCCATCCCATTACGATTTATAGTTCCATAATCCACAAAATCAAACCCGCCTCATTGATTTTGTCTATTCCGCATACAGATGTAGACTAATAGTGAATTCTACCAGGACACCTTTCACACCCTTAGAGAAATGGACATGTTCTGGCGTAAAGCAATGCGAACTGCACAACGATTTTTGTATCGCCCACAGTAGGGGAATAGGCATGCCGCTACCAATACGACGCAGCATCGCTAACCATTCGCGGTAGCGGGATCGCTAGTAAGCAGCCGTATTCAAAGAAAAGGGAAATGTGAACACTGCTACCAATGTTAACGTTTCGTTTCAACATACTTAATGAAGCTATTACACAGATAAAACGACGGGAAAAACAAGGTAGGTACTATAGTTTATTTCAAAGCATGGTAGGTCTGTTTTTTTCTAGCCATATGACCAATTTTGAAAACATCGTGAATGCCAAGTTGTGTAATGCAATGACAAGGAGTCGAAAACCAGATACCACGCGTTTAATTACTAGACACAGTACTGTATATATTATATAAATAAGTGTGACTCACAAGATCCTGAAGGATAGACCTCCACCATACACAGCACTGCGGTGATTCCAGAAACTTGTTCTCGGGAACACCGCCTAATTGAGATGACGAATGAAAGAATGTATTCCAAGAAACAACAGCAATACTTCGCTCGCCACTACGTATGCCAAGGAAACCTGTAATAGGCTTATCTTCGTGAGTAGAGAACAGTCATCGCAATGTCCTCTTAAGACGATATGCCTTGTAGCACTGTCCAATCTCTGTACGAGTCCAGGTCATACAGAAATCAAGTTTCTATGAATTCACGTTATAAACAAACCAAAATATAATCATTGTGTGTGTGTGTGTGTGTGTGTGTGTGTGTGTGTGTGTGTGTGTGTGTGTGTGTGTGTGTGTGTGTGTGTGTGTGTGTGTGTGTGTGTGTGTGTGTGTGTGAGTGTGTGTGTGTGTGTGTGTGTGTGTGTGTGTGTGCGTGCGTGCGTGTGCGTGTGCGTGTTTGTTTGCGTGGTATGTTATGCCTTATCTCTTTTTACAGTCGCGCTTGCCAATATTCGTTTTTTAGCCGAATTTGTATTTTACTGTTGTACATTATTTGTTGTTCCCATATATTTAGTTACCTAATTAGCTTATAAACATTGATGGGCGGCACACCAGGAGCAGATGTTATGACCACACAACAATGTAACGCCCCAATGCTGGCCTTTGGATAATAAAAACCCTTTTCATATGCGCGACAAACAAGTAACTGAATATCGCCAAATAACTACTAGATATTTCAACATGATGTTTAAATGAACAGGTTTGCCAGGAAAATGAATTATTAAGCGCTTTGAAAATGCCTGCGGGCACTATGACAACATACCTTTGTTTACGCTTTTGTTAATTTACACACTTGAATGAAACGAGAAAATGGAACTGAGGCGACCATATCCAACTATCGACTGGAAGCGAAATTGTGTGATCGCGACTTCCCAAACCATTGCTTTCTAAAAAATGTGAACCCCCTCAAAATTGCATCTTTAAAATGTGAACCATTAATTGTATCCCATGTTTCTCAACAGAGTTAACCTCCTCCTACGAACTGCTGGATAGTGTTCAAGCATTACAACTATATAATACAAGGAATGCCAAGAAAGCCTGATTTGTTTATATGTTAAAGGGAAAAACCTTATCTATTGATTAAATAAGGTAACTACCGAGTGACAAAGAGACTATTCTCAACAATCACCAAGTTAAGGTGTGTAGCGAGTGTATTTCTTACAAGCTGCAAATCCGCTGGAACGCGAATTTCGAAGAATAATTGTTTAACCAATACACAATAAAGTTTAGCTTCACCTATTTCAAAATGCGCCTGCTGATGAGAAATCGTGTAATTGTGTGGCTGTATAGTAGAGAGTAGTAGCTTATGTATCGAGAGACAACGCTTGTTGTAGGTGCATTAGGTAGGTTGACTTGGATTTCTGGTATGACGTCTCGCACGCTTGGTTTCCTGGTTTATTTGGTATGCTTCGATGTAATTTGCTGAGCCACCAGTCAGAGAGGCTCGCCAGATGATTCTGTCCTCAGCAAAATTCTGCCAGTGTAGAGGGTCTATGCCGTAGTATTTTAGATTTCTCTTGAGCACATGTTTGACTCTTAATTTGGATCTGCCTACTGGACGTTTGCCCTCAGTCAACTCCCCGTAAAAGATGGACTTTGGGAGGCGGTCACTGGGCATACGGTGTACGTGTCCAAACCATCGTAGGCGTCTGTGTTTGGGTATGCTCCTTTGTGGCGTTGATTTGTAGGATCTCAAGATTAGTAATTTTATCCTGCCAATTTACGCTAAGGATTGTTCGCAGGCAATGAAGATAAAAACGGTTGAGTTTCCATCCTTGTTTTCGGAACGTTGTCCATGTCTCTGAACCATATAATGAAATGCTGACAACACAAACATGGTACACTTTCAGCTTGGTGTGCAATGTTTGGCTCTTGTTGGACCAGACGCGGTTTGTGAGTCTTCCAAAGGATGTTGCTGCTTTGCAAAGTCTTGTGTTCAATTATTTGTCAAATGTAATGTTTTTAGACATTATAGAGCCTAAGTAGGAGAAATTCTCCAGTTTCGATGGGTTCACCATTAACAGTGATTTTGGTTTCTTGATTCCCATGATTCATGGTGACAGTCTTTTTGATGTTGGTTTTTATCCCAAAAGCTGTGCATGTATTTGCGAAGCTGTTCAAGATTAGTTGTAACCGTTCCTCGGAATGGGAGCAGAAACCAGCATCATCAGCATAGAAGGCCTCGCACACGTGAAGTGCTGTTGTTTTTTGTCTTTGCCTTTAAGCGTGACGTTGATTATATGTTTCCGTCAAGCCTGGTCCTCAGACCCACTTGAGGGTGAGCAATGTTGGCATTTTGCAAAACTTCTTTGAGTAGAATGGAGGAAAATATTCCAAAAAGCGGTGAGACCAGTTTCACACCATTTTTGATGGGGAAGGGTTCCATCAGCCTGAATTGTTGTGCCGTGCATGTTGTTGTGGAAGGCTTGGATAAGAATGAGTAGTACTGGTGGACATCCACCTTTCTTCAGGACCGTGAAGAGAGCTTCTCTCTTGAGATAATCAAAAGCTTTTGTGAGATACACAAAGGTACTTGGCGTGGCATATGTTGCTCCTTGGTTTCTCTTGTACTTGTTGTATACAGAAAATCATATCTACAGTTCCTCTGTCATAGCGGAAATCGCACTGTGAATCGGGGTATACCCGTTCTGCCAATGTTTGTAGACGTGTGAGCATGGTAAGTGCGAATGTTTTCCCTACAACACTGAGCAGAGATATTCCTCCGTATTTATTGCAGTCGCCTCTGTCACACTTGTTTTTACAGTGTGATTATATTTGAATCCCTCATTTCTTGTGGAATTGTGCATTCCCGCCAGCATTCAGGAGAAGGCTGTAGAGTGGTGGTAACAAGGCCTGACTGCCAGCCTTAATCAGCTCTGCAGGTATTGCATCTCGGCCAGAGGCTTTATTATTTGACAGTCTGGCAACGACTGCCTCCATCTCTGTGAACTGTGGTTCGTCATCAAGTACTTCCGTGATCACTATAGAAAGAATTTGTCAATTGTTGACACATAATACTGTGTTTCCGTGCCATAAAGGTCGGAGAAGTGCTTAATCCAGCGTCATCTCTTTTTGTTAGTTTGACACAATCTTTCGATTTGAAAGGTGCAGTTTTCCTTATTGTGGGACCTATAGATGTTTTTATTCCAGCATACATATTTTTAGGTTCCCAGAGTTTGCCGCTGTCTCGATATCCTCACTTAGGTCAATGTAGTATTGGGTAAGCGCTTGCCTGGAAGCCATATAGCAAGCACTGTGGCTCTATGGTTACTGAAATACTGTGGTTGCTAGTTGCATGTTTGTAGTTTGTTGTGTAGAGGATATGATACTTGATTGTTTGACACCTAGATTTTTTAATTCATATCCCGCAAGAGGACAATAATTTTCCTAATCTTCTATTTAGAGGTCATCTTTTATAAAGTGTTATTATTTTACTAACTTAGTTATTTTTATGATAAATTATGGAACTTTTGAACTTCAGATCAAATAAATATAATGTATTAGTTGAGTGAAAACCACGTTGTAAATGTTACACTTTAACTCTTTATTGTAAAATATAACTTGAACACACCCACACTCCTCGTTGCCTCATTTATTATATTACTATGAAGTTGTTCAAAACAATTGCATGCAAGGCAAAGGGTTTCGATTAAAAAATTCAGTTATATTAACACTATATTATTACAGCGTGTTGGCTTTTATGAACACAATTGGGTGTAAATTAGACTTAATCAGGCAAGAAATTGGCACATATTTCCACATACCACAAATGATTCCCACTTTGTCTGAATACGCACCGCCAAAACGACGTCGTTGTGGGCTTGCTGGGGATGCTATTGTGGTGTTTGTATACAAGATGACAGAATATAAAACGAAACCAAATGGTCCACCAATCTCACACCCACTTCATTGTTCTTCCAGTTACAAATGTAACCGTCTGCATTATGAGCCTTCACGTGAACATGTGGGGCCCTCTGCATTGTGAAAACATCTAACCCCTTGTGGCGCCTTCTGGAGTCTGAATTAGTAAAATATGACCCCCCCATTGTGAAAAGCTGGCTACGGGCCTGCGTTCATGCTACTTTGCACGCTATAACCTGTTACATGGGGGTTATGTCACAGTCACGTCATAACCTCTCACATGTGGGTCATGTCACAATGCGCGTTATAACGTCACGCGTATAAGACATGTCATGTTGGGCGCAGCGATGGCCAAAGAGCCTAGGAACGATACGTAAATGAGCGGAGCTGGATAGGCTTTCTGACAGTAATCATCAATGTAATTATTTAGTTTGCTTACATAAAAATGCAAGGTTGGTAATGTAGTAGTTTTTGTAATGTTAATATATTAGAAAGGATACCAATATACATTTGCATGTTACTGTTGCATTACCTATAATTTAACTTATACTTAAACTGACACTAGCTTCTATCATCAACCTTCCAAAAAACATTCTTAACTGCACTGATGACACATAAAATTGTGTTTTTGTCAAGTTTTACATATAACCATTTACCGCATGCCCTATGTTCGTCTGACGTCACTTCCCCGTGCTAGTCTTTCTAGAAAGCATTAGGCGAACTGCCACGAGCCGCGCCGCGGTGTGGTCATTTTAACGTCCGTCCGTTCATCTTTGACACAGCGCTAATGTAGCCGCATCGCATACGCCTTGTCGCGGAAGTGGAGCCACGAAGTGACCGAGGTGACGAACACGAACACACGGAGACATAAGCAATATCGATAATATTATCCTCCTAGTCACTATTAAAAGGAAAGAAACTGGTTCGGAAGAAGTGACCGCCCATAAGATTACAATATGTATATATATATATATATAATATATATATATATATACGTAATATTTGGAGTTAAATATACTAATTATTTACAATGATCCCTGAATTTAATGCAAATATAATTATTCCGTAAATACTGGGTGTAGAGCTTAACTAATTCATATTTGTATTATCACTAGCAAATATTTCCATCCTCCTGTTTGCAACTGAAACACACAGACGCGTAAATGTGTTTTTCGCAGAGCTGCACATCTTGTCTATGGTTCTAAATCCTCCGCGTGATGGACGGGTTATGTAGCTCGGAACAATTACAGACAACCCTCATAACATTGCGAACAACCGATTAAAGCGATATTTTAAGAATTTTAATATCTTTGTAATGTACGCAATTATTAAGTAATCCTGTTAATATGATTATTTCATGTAATCCTATGCCTTTATTTCATTAGAATTATTTCATTAGAATTATAACTCCGCGTACGCGGAGTTTCCTTTTTGGCCTTCACGATCCGTATAAGGCATGCTCATGAATATTTGGGACTGTCCGTCAGATTTCGATTAGTTTCGCCGAGTTAATAGATGCAAGAAAAACGTAATCAACATGTGTGTGTATTTGGATTAGCTACCACCATGAGAACGATTCGTGATCGATAACATTATCAAAATGAAACGTGGACCAGCTGGTGTTTATGTCACAGATTCAGCAAAGAAAAGAAGGAAATATATGGAATAAACGGATAATGAACATAGCGACAAATCATGACTGACGGGTTGATTTAAAAGAAGAAAACACCAGCTCTCCACGCAGGAATCCGTTCTATGACACTGCCATTGATGACGCATTGAATGATTGGCATTGGTTTTGTTGGAATATAAAAACATACGAAATCTTACCTATGGTACTATCATGTTCCATTTTCACTAGGTACAGCTGGCTATACATTTTAAAGTTTTGTTTTAATTAAACGTTTAGATAACAGAAACTTATTGAAGCTGAGAAACATTCAATAATGAAAAATTTTGTTTGCACCATAAATCCAGCTGCTATTTCCATAAGTAGTATAAATACATTATATATCACATGAAATAAAGTATAACATTAAACTATCGTAGGTAGTTATCTACTTACCTACCTACATAGGGTTTACTTTTAGTTTGAAAAATGTAGATCTATAATGAGCATAATAACATTATTGTCGACAAAATATTAAAATATATTGCATCAGTATAACAACAAGGGACATACCTTAGCTAGATTCGTGTTTTATTTTGTACTGCGAGTGCAATTTGTTCTGCCCATCACTTAGAGTAAAATATATTGAATTTGTTTCTGTCGAGCTCCTTTTTCGGTGACAACAAATAAAATGGCCATTGTATGAGGGAAATAAAGTTACAAAATGTTAAACGTGACGCATATTTAAAAATACTTTTAATTTATCATTGATGAATTTAACTAGATCTTAGGAAGACGCATAACACAATCAGAATGTTGTGGACCATTTATATGTTATGAATTTTCTAAATTATTGTAAAAGCAACTTTGTCGACACCTTTTTATACACCACTCCCAGTATAATTGACATAACACAAACTTGTTTCAAAACATTTTGAAGAATATGCTGTAGAACACAATCCAAACATGATGAACATAAGAAAGCATATGTTTGATTTTGTACTCCTATTTTGCAATATAACGACGTGATTTTGTGCATCCAAATGCACAAATCGGTTGATTGCACAAAACCATTTGAAACACGGAGTGATGTACAACTTCCCAGTAGATGTCGCACAAAATAGAATGGGACAGAACAAAGTCAAGCACCATCTTATGTCAGGTGACCCATTGTCCAATTAATGGCACTGCTGAGTAGAGCTCTTCAATTTCCTCTTTCCATCAGCTCGGCTATTTTTAAACTGTTGATGGTCAAAATGTTCTTGCAAATAAACAAAGCTGAATTTAGGAAACTGAGCCTAAATATGAGTTAACTAATTAAACACATGAGTTAACTAATTAATTCAGTTTATATATTATATTATGGGACTTATCACCAAGTGTACAGCTGGCTAAAGGGAAAACAAATACAAGAGAGCGTTGTTATGTTAATTCAATCAGACTAAAATCCGAATCCATTACATTAGCCAACTTTTAATTTGCTTCTACATAATTACCTGTAGATGCATTGGTCATATACAGTGCGCTCCAAATAACTCACATAAGTTGATTTTCGCCAAGTTAAGTCAATATTTTCCTTCGGTCCTGGGAGTAGGTCCCAATAAAAGGACCTTCTGATAATGTTCTAGTTATCAGAAGTTCAACTTATCACTATTATCATAGGTCTCAAATAATTAATGTTGTATACATATGGGCCATTCTCGCGAAAAGGTGTGCAGTAACGGTAAAGTAACTTGTCAAAAATAAATGTTTAAGTTGTATGTTTTTAGCGAGTACTATTAATATCAAATGTGCTATTCAAATAAAGCAGCACTGTTTGATCTGATATATTATTACATTCTTTATATATATTCATGTATACAAACATATGTATACTACAGTTCAAATCTGCTAGTGTCCAAAGTTCGTGCATCGCAAATTTCAGTGGCAACACGGTAGTGTGTACTTTTTAAGAAACCTAAAACTTTTGCATTGAATGATGACATGCCAGCCAGGTTTACTAACGATCGTGGCTGTAGCATTAGAAACTATCTGTGAATGTACGGATCTCACCTTTTTATGTTTCGGTTCAAATAAGTGGGGAGACGCGGACTGGAAAGGCAAGATCCGTAGACACACAGACCCAACCCGCACCGACTGCTGCCATCGCCGCCGCCGCCGCCGTCGCCCCCGCGCGAGCAGTCGGATTGATGGATCGGATGTTATAATTATACTTAATCGCAAAGTTACCAGATGGACGGCATTAAAAACAGGACAAATAAGCAATGCGTAAGCTACCTGCATTGTTAAAATTTGCTGTCAATATTCATTGCGTCTACGAATTGCTGACTTAAAAAGCTATTGCTTGCAACAACTCACCTCGAAGTCTGACTTGTTAACTGTGTGTTACGTCACCAATCCCCGTCTGTTTCGCTGCACGTGCATGAATATTAATTATACTCGGGCTACATAATTAATCATCCACGTGGCAGCAAGCTCAAAATAATTCGCGTAAACACAATTATTTATCGGCTTTTTGTGCAGATAACACCCAAATTATGCGTAAACATGCAAGAGATAAGTAGTAAAAAAAGTACTTATGGGAATTGATCACGTTTTGAGACAGTACATATCGAATGTACATTAGCTTACAAAGAATAGCTTTAATGTCAGTTTAACATCCAATAAAACTCATAACTTGTAAGAACCCTTCAACCACGCTCAATTTTGCAAATATCACAACCGTTACAGTTTTCCGAGGGGTCGTAGTTGAATCCATGGACACACGCACTCAAGCACTCACGCACACACCCACCCACACACACAATGTCGAGCAAAATATGACACTTTCTACTCACTCTTCGCTTTGGAATAAATGTTAACTCAATAGTACATTGTCACCGTTGTAATACCTCTTGAGAGGTAACTGCTCGTAAGCCCATATGTGCAGAGGTAGTACCTCGTTGCTGAGAGATAAATACTAAATACGCATACTGAGTAGTACTTATCTCTCTGGTCGTTTCAACATGATTCCGTCTGACGCCGCTCGTTACGGCAGAGTTACGAGCCCGCCGTAACGACTGGAGCTAACACAACATGAACATGCTGAGCCTTCCTGTGTAAGGTTCTTCATTGTTCTTGTTCACTGGCTCACATAAGGGCAGCGGGAGAGCGCAGTAATATGTCACCCAAAAATAACTTCAAACGCTTCTCCTGTGGCGACTGCAAGTGGGAAACATATTTGATGGAGGTCAGTGACACGGCGGTGTATTAAGGAGAGGGGCAGGTGAACGGCCGACATATGTCGTGGTCCGTTCTTAACCTTCCATCCCTATTCCTCAATCATTGTTATCCATATCATCCTCATCATCGTCGATTTGTAGTCGACGTCAACATTACCATTATTGACATCGTTTACACCATTATCATAATCATAATCATCATCATCATTAACATCATCGTCATAATCGTCATCAACATCATCATCATTGTTATCATATTCACCACCACTACAACCACCACCACCACCACCACCACCTCCACCAACACCACCAAACTTATAATAAATATTATTTTTATTATTTTTATTAATAGTCTCACTATCAATATAAACGTCGTTTTTGTGCAGATTATATCCATCTTAGGTAAGAAATCAACGCGTCACTTCCCAAGCAAAGTATACATTCGTGCCACTACGTTCGAGCGATCTACTACAACAAGCCCTGTCCGACTGCATTATTTATGTTTGGCTCCGACGGAAGGCAGCAGCCTCGTCGGAATAGACTTTTTCACGATTTCTAAGCCGGTGTTGTGCCAAGCCGAGAACACGATACGCTACAGCAAATTTAGCGTGCAACGCTGATAATGAATCTACTCGCTACAGCTCGACGTGTTCATCAACAGAGATCACGCATAGGTGAACGATTCCAGCAGCTTCATTCAACTTAACAGCGGTGTGGAGAGGACGAGTTTATGGCAAGTGTTCGGAGATCATGCAAGCACTGACACATAAATAAGCTAATATGTTTATTTGTGAAATATCCAGACGGCGCAACGATATCAATATGTCAATAATTCGCGGTCTGCATTTTTTGCGCGCCAAACATAGCCACATAATGGATAACAAAGGGCATTCCTCTTTGTAATAATTTATGGAATGATGTCGAACAATTGCGATCTAGATATTCGCCTTTATATGGTAACTCGTGTGCGTGTGCGAGAGCGCGCGCGCGTGTATGAGAAAGATAGGTAGAGAGAGGGGGAGTTCTATGGTTACAAGGATAATTACGGGTGTAACTTTATATTTTGTTTTACTGTTATGTTACAACTTACCCTGTGTCCTGCCTAAGAGTTGGTTCGGATTAAAGTCACACTTCGGGGACAACAACACCTCCCTAGAATCATTGCTGACCTCGTCAAATGGCAGTGGTTGTGAAAGCGTTGACTGGATTGTTTGATCTAACGTATTACAAAAATGCGAGTATATTGTTTCTACGACGCAATTTTGCCGTTGTACTTTATATGTTGAGACGTGTCAGGAGTGCACGCCAACGGCTGCAGGTGAGCCGTTCTACGCCGCGGTCCTTGCTACATATTTAGTCTTTTAGATCTCTCTTGACCACATCTTTGAATCTTAATTTGGGTCTGCCGACTGGACGTTTGCCCTCAGTCAACTCCACATAGAGGATGTTCTTTGGGAGGCGGTAAGTGGGCATGCGCTGTGCGTGTCCAAGCCATCGTAGGCGTCTATATTTGAGGATGTTACTTAGTGGCGTTGACTTGCAGCGTTGCAGGATCTCGAGATTAGTAACTACATTCTGCCATTTTATGGTAAGGATTGTTCGCAGGCAACGAATATGAGAACGGTTGAGTTTCCATCCTTGTGTGTGATACGTTGTCCATGTCTCTGAACAATACAATAACATTCTGACAACACAAGCATAGTGCACTTTCAGCTTGGTGTGCAGGCAACGCTAAGGATCTTGTTGAACCAGGAACGATTTGTGAGTCTTCCAAAGGATGTTACTGCTTTGCCAAGTCTTGTGTTCAATTCTTTGTTAAGCGTAAAGTTTTTAGGCATTACATACCCTAAGTAGGAGATATTCTCCACAGTTTCGATGGGTCCACCATTAACAGTGATTTTGGCTTCTTGATTCCCATGGCTCATGGTGACAGTCTTTTTGACGTTGATTTTGTGGCCAAAACCTGTACATGTATTTGCGAAGCTGTTCAATAATTGTTGTAACTGTTCCTCGGAATGGGAGCAGAACGCAGCATCATCAGCATAGAAGGCCCCGCACACGTGAAGTACTGTTGTTTTTGTTTTGGCCTTAAAGCGTGACGTTGAGTAAATGTTTCCGTCAAGCCTGATCCTCAGACCCATTCCAGGATTAGCAATGTTGGCATTTTGCATAGCTTCTTTGGAGAAAAATATTCCAAAAAGCGTCGTGGCCAGAACACATCCCTGCTTCACACAATTTTTGATGAGGAAGGGCTCAGATATACATCCTTCGGCATGAACTGTGCCTTGCATGTTGTTGTGGAAGACGTAGATAAGACTGAGTAGTACTGGTGGACATCCAACTTTCTTCAGGACCGTGAAGAGAGCTTCCCTCTTTACATAATCAGAAGCTTCGACTTGGTTTCTGTGGGTTGCGTTGTAATCCATTGACAGTTGCTGGATACAGGTTTTGGTTATATCAACTCTTGGTTTACTATGTTTCTTTCCACTGTGGTGGGACTTCGGAGACAGTTTCATATTTGATATGACAAGAGTATGATCCGTGTCGCAGTCAGCACTGTGCAGTCGTCTACCCCTTGCTGCCGACCCCTTTGCTGTCGACCCCTTGTAGTCTAGCCCTTACTGTCGACCCCTTTGTTTTCGACCACTTGCAGTCTATCCTTTGTTGTCGACTCCTTACTCTTTACCCCTTGCTGTTGACCACCTGCTCTCTACCACTTGCTGTCGACACCTTGTTGTTTACCCTTTGCTGTTGACCCCTTGCTGTCAACCTCTAGCTGTCGACCACTATCGAACCACTACTCCTTTCTGTCGACCATTCCTTCTGATCGAGTCTACCTATACGGCCATCCCATTACGATTTATAGTTCCATAATCCACAAAATCAAACCCGCCTCATTGATTTTGTCTATTCCGCATACAGATGTAGACTAATAGTGAATTCTACCAGGACACCTTTCACACCCTTAGAGAAATGGACATGTTCTGGCGTAAAGCAATGCGAACTGCACAACGATTTTTGTATCGCCCACAGTAGGGGAATAGGCATGCCGCTACCAATACGACGCAGCATCGCTAACCATTCGCGGTAGCGGGATCGCTAGTAAGCAGCCGTATTCAAAGAAAAGGGAAATGTGAACACTGCTACCAATGTTAACGTTTCGTTTCAACATACTTAATGAAGCTATTACACAGATAAAACGACGGGAAAAACAAGGTAGGTACTATAGTTTATTTCAAAGCATGGTAGGTCTGTTTTTTTCTAGCCATATGACCAATTTTGAAAACATCGTGAATGCCAAGTTGTGTAATGCAATGACAAGGAGTCGAAAACCAGATACCACGCGTTTAATTACTAGACACAGTACTGTATATATTATATAAATAAGTGTGACTCACAAGATCCTGAAGGATAGACCTCCACCATACACAGCACTGCGGTGATTCCAGAAACTTGTTCTCGGGAACACCGCCTAATTGAGATGACGAATGAAAGAATGTATTCCAAGAAACAACAGCAATACTTCGCTCGCCACTACGTATGCCAAGGAAACCTGTAATAGGCTTATCTTCGTGAGTAGAGAACAGTCATCGCAATGTCCTCTTAAGACGATATGCCTTGTAGCACTGTCCAATCTCTGTACGAGTCCAGGTCATACAGAAATCAAGTTTCTATGAATTCACGTTATAAACAAACCAAAATATAATCATTGTGTGTGTGTGTGTGTGTGTGTGTGTGTGTGTGTGTGTGTGTGTGTGTGTGTGTGTGTGTGTGTGTGTGTGTGTGTGTGTGTGTGTGTGTGTGTGTGTGTGTGTGTGTGTGTGTGTGTGTGTGTGTGTGTGTGTGCGTGCGTGCGTGTGCGTGTGCGTGTTTGTTTGCGTGGTATGTTATGCCTTATCTCTTTTTACAGTCGCGCTTGCCAATATTCGTTTTTTAGCCGAATTTGTATTTTACTGTTGTACATTATTTGTTGTTCCCATATATTTAGTTACCTAATTAGCTTATAAACATTGATGGGCGGCACACCAGGAGCAGATGTTATGACCACACAACAATGTAACGCCCCAATGCTGGCCTTTGGATAATAAAAACCCTTTTCATATGCGCGACAAACAAGTAACTGAATATCGCCAAATAACTACTAGATATTTCAACATGATGTTTAAATGAACAGGTTTGCCAGGAAAATGAATTATTAAGCGCTTTGAAAATGCCTGCGGGCACTATGACAACATACCTTTGTTTACGCTTTTGTTAATTTACACACTTGAATGAAACGAGAAAATGGAACTGAGGCGACCATATCCAACTATCGACTGGAAGCGAAATTGTGTGATCGCGACTTCCCAAACCATTGCTTTCTAAAAAATGTGAACCCCCTCAAAATTGCATCTTTAAAATGTGAACCATTAATTGTATCCCATGTTTCTCAACAGAGTTAACCTCCTCCTACGAACTGCTGGATAGTGTTCAAGCATTACAACTATATAATACAAGGAATGCCAAGAAAGCCTGATTTGTTTATATGTTAAAGGGAAAAACCTTATCTATTGATTAAATAAGGTAACTACCGAGTGACAAAGAGACTATTCTCAACAATCACCAAGTTAAGGTGTGTAGCGAGTGTATTTCTTACAAGCTGCAAATCCGCTGGAACGCGAATTTCGAAGAATAATTGTTTAACCAATACACAATAAAGTTTAGCTTCACCTATTTCAAAATGCGCCTGCTGATGAGAAATCGTGTAATTGTGTGGCTGTATAGTAGAGAGTAGTAGCTTATGTATCGAGAGACAACGCTTGTTGTAGGTGCATTAGGTAGGTTGACTTGGATTTCTGGTATGACGTCTCGCACGCTTGGTTTCCTGGTTTATTTGGTATGCTTCGATGTAATTTGCTGAGCCACCAGTCAGAGAGGCTCGCCAGATGATTCTGTCCTCAGCAAAATTCTGCCAGTGTAGAGGGTCTATGCCGTAGTATTTTAGATTTCTCTTGAGCACATGTTTGACTCTTAATTTGGATCTGCCTACTGGACGTTTGCCCTCAGTCAACTCCCCGTAAAAGATGGACTTTGGGAGGCGGTCACTGGGCATACGGTGTACGTGTCCAAACCATCGTAGGCGTCTGTGTTTGGGTATGCTCCTTTGTGGCGTTGATTTGTAGGATCTCAAGATTAGTAATTTTATCCTGCCAATTTACGCTAAGGATTGTTCGCAGGCAATGAAGATAAAAACGGTTGAGTTTCCATCCTTGTTTTCGGAACGTTGTCCATGTCTCTGAACCATATAATGAAATGCTGACAACACAAACATGGTACACTTTCAGCTTGGTGTGCAATGTTTGGCTCTTGTTGGACCAGACGCGGTTTGTGAGTCTTCCAAAGGATGTTGCTGCTTTGCAAAGTCTTGTGTTCAATTATTTGTCAAATGTAATGTTTTTAGACATTATAGAGCCTAAGTAGGAGAAATTCTCCAGTTTCGATGGGTTCACCATTAACAGTGATTTTGGTTTCTTGATTCCCATGATTCATGGTGACAGTCTTTTTGATGTTGGTTTTTATCCCAAAAGCTGTGCATGTATTTGCGAAGCTGTTCAAGATTAGTTGTAACCGTTCCTCGGAATGGGAGCAGAAACCAGCATCATCAGCATAGAAGGCCTCGCACACGTGAAGTGCTGTTGTTTTTTGTCTTTGCCTTTAAGCGTGACGTTGATTATATGTTTCCGTCAAGCCTGGTCCTCAGACCCACTTGAGGGTGAGCAATGTTGGCATTTTGCAAAACTTCTTTGAGTAGAATGGAGGAAAATATTCCAAAAAGCGGTGAGACCAGTTTCACACCATTTTTGATGGGGAAGGGTTCCATCAGCCTGAATTGTTGTGCCGTGCATGTTGTTGTGGAAGGCTTGGATAAGAATGAGTAGTACTGGTGGACATCCACCTTTCTTCAGGACCGTGAAGAGAGCTTCTCTCTTGAGATAATCAAAAGCTTTTGTGAGATACACAAAGGTACTTGGCGTGGCATATGTTGCTCCTTGGTTTCTCTTGTACTTGTTGTATACAGAAAATCATATCTACAGTTCCTCTGTCATAGCGGAAATCGCACTGTGAATCGGGGTATACCCGTTCTGCCAATGTTTGTAGACGTGTGAGCATGGTAAGTGCGAATGTTTTCCCTACAACACTGAGCAGAGATATTCCTCCGTATTTATTGCAGTCGCCTCTGTCACACTTGTTTTTACAGTGTGATTATATTTGAATCCCTCATTTCTTGTGGAATTTTGCATTCCCGCCAGCATTCAGGAGAAGGCTGTAGAGTGGTGGTAACAAGGCCTGACTGCCAGCCTTAATCAGCTCTGCAGGTATTGCATCTCGGCCAGAGGCTTTATTATTTGACAGTCTGGCAACGACTGCCTCCATCTCTGTGAACTGTGGTTCGTCATCAAGTACTTCCGTGATCACTATAGAAAGAATTTGTCAATTGTTGACACATAATACTGTGTTTCCGTGCCATAAAGGTCGGAGAAGTGCTTAATCCAGCGTCATCTCTTTTTGTTAGTTTGACACAATCTTTCGATTTGAAAGGTGCAGTTTTCCTTATTGTGGGACCTATAGATGTTTTTATTCCAGCATACATATTTTTAGGTTCCCAGAGTTTGCCGCTGTCTCGATATCCTCACTTAGGTCAATGTAGTATTGGGTAAGCGCTTGCCTGGAAGCCATATAGCAAGCACTGTGGCTCTATGGTTACTGAAATACTGTGGTTGCTAGTTGCATGTTTGTAGTTTGTTGTGTAGAGGATATGATACTTGATTGTTTGACACCTAGATTTTTTAATTCATATCCCGCAAGAGGACAATAATTTTCCTAATCTTCTATTTAGAGGTCATCTTTTATAAAGTGTTATTATTTTACTAACTTAGTTATTTTTATGATAAATTATGGAACTTTTGAACTTCAGATCAAATAAATATAATGTATTAGTTGAGTGAAAACCACGTTGTAAATGTTACACTTTAACTCTTTATTGTAAAATATAACTTGAACACACCCACACTCCTCGTTGCCTCATTTATTATATTACTATGAAGTTGTTCAAAACAATTGCATGCAAGGCAAAGGGTTTCGATTAAAAAATTCAGTTATATTAACACTATATTATTACAGCGTGTTGGCTTTTATGAACACAATTGGGTGTAAATTATACTTAATCAGGCAAGAAATTGGCACATATTTCCACATACCACAAATGATTCCCACTTTGTCTGAATACGCACCGCCAAAACGACGTCGTTGTGGGCTTGCTGGGGATGCTATTGTGGTGTTTGTATACAAGATGACAGAATATAAAACGAAACCAAATGGTCCACCAATCTCACACCCACTTCATTGTTCTTCCAGTTACAAATGTAACCGTCTGCATTATGAGCCTTCACGTGAACATGTGGGGCCCTCTGCATTGTGAAAACATCTAACCCCTTGTGGCGCCTTCTGGAGTCTGAATTAGTAAAATATGACCCCCCCATTGTGAAAAGCTGGCTACGGGCCTGCGTTCATGCTACTTTGCACGCTATAACCTGTTACATGGGGGTTATGTCACAGTCACGTCATAACCTCTCACATGTGGGTCATGTCACAATGCGCGTTATAACGTCACGCGTATAAGACATGTCATGTTGGGCGCAGCGATGGCCAAAGAGCCTAGGAACGATACGTAAATGAGCGGAGCTGGATAGGCTTTCTGACAGTAATCATCAATGTAATTATTTAGTTTGCTTACATAAAAATGCAAGGTTGGTAATGTAGTAGTTTTTGTAATGTTAATATATTAGAAAGGATACCAATATACATTTGCATGTTACTGTTGCATTACCTATAATTTAACTTATACTTAAACTGACACTAGCTTCTATCATCAACCTTCCAAAAAACATTCTTAACTGCACTGATGACACATAAAATTGTGTTTTTGTCAAGTTTTACATATAACCATTTACCGCATGCCCTATGTTCGTCTGACGTCACTTCCCCGTGCTAGTCTTTCTAGAAAGCATTAGGCGAACTGCCACGAGCCGCGCCGCGGTGTGGTCATTTTAACGTCCGTCCGTTCATCTTTGACACAGCGCTAATGTAGCCGCATCGCATACGCCTTGTCGCGGAAGTGGAGCCACGAAGTGACCGAGGTGACGAACACGAACACACGGAGACATAAGCAATATCGATAATATTATCCTCCTAGTCACTATTAAAAGGAAAGAAACTGGTTCGGAAGAAGTGACCGCCCATAAGATTACAATATGTATATATATATATATATAATATATATATATATATACGTAATATTTGGAGTTAAATATACTAATTATTTACAATGATCCCTGAATTTAATGCAAATATAATTATTCCGTAAATACTGGGTGTAGAGCTTAACTAATTCATATTTGTATTATCACTAGCAAATATTTCCATCCTCCTGTTTGCAACTGAAACACACAGACGCGTAAATGTGTTTTTCGCAGAGCTGCACATCTTGTCTATGGTTCTAAATCCTCCGCGTGATGGACGGGTTATGTAGCTCGGAACAATTACAGACAACCCTCATAACATTGCGAACAACCGATTAAAGCGATATTTTAAGAATTTTAATATCTTTGTAATGTACGCAATTATTAAGTAATCCTGTTAATATGATTATTTCATGTAATCCTATGCCTTTATTTCATTAGAATTATTTCATTAGAATTATAACTCCGCGTACGCGGAGTTTCCTTTTTGGCCTTCACGATCCGTATAAGGCATGCTCATGAATATTTGGGACTGTCCGTCAGATTTCGATTAGTTTCGCCGAGTTAATAGATGCAAGAAAAACGTAATCAACATGTGTGTGTATTTGGATTAGCTACCACCATGAGAACGATTCGTGATCGATAACATTATCAAAATGAAACGTGGACCAGCTGGTGTTTATGTCACAGATTCAGCAAAGAAAAGAAGGAAATATATGGAATAAACGGATAATGAACATAGCGACAAATCATGACTGACGGGTTGATTTAAAAGAAGAAAACACCAGCTCTCCACGCAGGAATCCGTTCTATGACACTGCCATTGATGACGCATTGAATGATTGGCATTGGTTTTGTTGGAATATAAAAACATACGAAATCTTACCTATGGTACTATCATGTTCCATTTTCACTAGGTACAGCTGGCTATACATTTTAAAGTTTTGTTTTAATTAAACGTTTAGATAACAGAAACTTATTGAAGCTGAGAAACATTCAATAATGAAAAATTTTGTTTGCACCATAAATCCAGCTGCTATTTCCATAAGTAGTATAAATACATTATATATCACATGAAATAAAGTATAACATTAAACTATCGTAGGTAGTTATCTACTTACCTACCTACATAGGGTTTACTTTTAGTTTGAAAAATGTAGATCTATAATGAGCATAATAACATTATTGTCGACAAAATATTAAAATATATTGCATCAGTATAACAACAAGGGACATACCTTAGCTAGATTCGTGTTTTATTTTGTACTGCGAGTGCAATTTGTTCTGCCCATCACTTAGAGTAAAATATATTGAATTTGTTTCTGTCGAGCTCCTTTTTCGGTGACAACAAATAAAATGGCCATTGTATGAGGGAAATAAAGTTACAAAATGTTAAACGTGACGCATATTTAAAAATACTTTTAATTTATCATTGATGAATTTAACTAGATCTTAGGAAGACGCATAACACAATCAGAATGTTGTGGACCATTTATATGTTATGAATTTTCTAAATTATTGTAAAAGCAACTTTGTCGACACCTTTTTATACACCACTCCCAGTATAATTGACATAACACAAACTTGTTTCAAAACATTTTGAAGAATATGCTGTAGAACACAATCCAAACATGATGAACATAAGAAAGCATATGTTTGATTTTGTACTCCTATTTTGCAATATAACGACGTGATTTTGTGCATCCAAATGCACAAATCGGTTGATTGCACAAAACCATTTGAAACACGGAGTGATGTACAACTTCCCAGTAGATGTCGCACAAAATAGAATGGGACAGAACAAAGTCAAGCACCATCTTATGTCAGGTGACCCATTGTCCAATTAATGGCACTGCTGAGTAGAGCTCTTCAATTTCCTCTTTCCATCAGCTCGGCTATTTTTAAACTGTTGATGGTCAAAATGTTCTTGCAAATAAACAAAGCTGAATTTAGGAAACTGAGCCTAAATATGAGTTAACTAATTAAACACATGAGTTAACTAATTAATTCAGTTTATATATTATATTATGGGACTTATCACCAAGTGTACAGCTGGCTAAAGGGAAAACAAATACAAGAGAGCGTTGTTATGTTAATTCAATCAGACTAAAATCCGAATCCATTACATTAGCCAACTTTTAATTTGCTTCTACATAATTACCTGTAGATGCATTGGTCATATACAGTGCGCTCCAAATAACTCACATAAGTTGATTTTCGCCAAGTTAAGTCAATATTTTCCTTCGGTCCTGGGAGTAGGTCCCAATAAAAGGACCTTCTGATAATGTTCTAGTTATCAGAAGTTCAACTTATCACTATTATCATAGGTCTCAAATAATTAATGTTGTATACATATGGGCCATTCTCGCGAAAAGGTGTGCAGTAACGGTAAAGTAACTTGTCAAAAATAAATGTTTAAGTTGTATGTTTTTAGCGAGTACTATTAATATCAAATGTGCTATTCAAATAAAGCAGCACTGTTTGATCTGATATATTATTACATTCTTTATATATATTCATGTATACAAACATATGTATACTACAGTTCAAATCTGCTAGTGTCCAAAGTTCGTGCATCGCAAATTTCAGTGGCAACACGGTAGTGTGTACTTTTTAAGAAACCTAAAACTTTTGCATTGAATGATGACATGCCAGCCAGGTTTACTAACGATCGTGGCTGTAGCATTAGAAACTATCTGTGAATGTACGGATCTCACCTTTTTATGTTTCGGTTCAAATAAGTGGGGAGACGCGGACTGGAAAGGCAAGATCCGTAGACACACAGACCCAACCCGCACCGACTGCTGCCATCGCCGCCGCCGCCGCCGTCGCCCCCGCGCGAGCAGTCGGATTGATGGATCGGATGTTATAATTATACTTAATCGCAAAGTTACCAGATGGACGGCATTAAAAACAGGACAAATAAGCAATGCGTAAGCTACCTGCATTGTTAAAATTTGCTGTCAATATTCATTGCGTCTACGAATTGCTGACTTAAAAAGCTATTGCTTGCAACAACTCACCTCGAAGTCTGACTTGTTAACTGTGTGTTACGTCACCAATCCCCGTCTGTTTCGCTGCACGTGCATGAATATTAATTATACTCGGGCTACATAATTAATCATCCACGTGGCAGCAAGCTCAAAATAATTCGCGTAAACACAATTATTTATCGGCTTTTTGTGCAGATAACACCCAAATTATGCGTAAACATGCAAGAGATAAGTAGTAAAAAAAGTACTTATGGGAATTGATCACGTTTTGAGACAGTACATATCGAATGTACATTAGCTTACAAAGAATAGCTTTAATGTCAGTTTAACATCCAATAAAACTCATAACTTGTAAGAACCCTTCAACCACGCTCAATTTTGCAAATATCACAACCGTTACAGTTTTCCGAGGGGTCGTAGTTGAATCCATGGACACACGCACTCAAGCACTCACGCACACACCCACCCACACACACAATGTCGAGCAAAATATGACACTTTCTACTCACTCTTCGCTTTGGAATAAATGTTAACTCAATAGTACATTGTCACCGTTGTAATACCTCTTGAGAGGTAACTGCTCGTAAGCCCATATGTGCAGAGGTAGTACCTCGTTGCTGAGAGATAAATACTAAATACGCATACTGAGTAGTACTTATCTCTCTGGTCGTTTCATCTGGTGTGCACATTGCCCAGATACGTTAAATGTCGCGTACAATGGGTGGATTAGTGTGAGCAGCAGCAGCTAGGCGCTCAGAGTGTCGAACGGCCAATCGAGAGGATCGGGTAATTGGTTCACCTTGTCCTGTTTCGAAGCTTAATTAACATCTTCGCTTTGCTTGTGTCTTTCGGAAGAGCAACTCAGTTCCAAGAAAACTATCCACAATCCGTTGGCACGAAGGTATCGAGGACGGGCAGACGTAGAACGTTGTGTCTCGCATGGTGGACAGGCTAACACAGAACGTTGTGTAATGGAGGGGGTGTGGACAGGCAGGCGCAGGAAGATGCGTCACGGATGGTGCGTTGACAGGCTGGCACAGAACGTTCGTTGTGTCACGGTGGGCGTGTGGACAGGCTGGCACAGAACATTGTGTCACAGGGGGCGTGTGGACAGGCTAGCACATACCTTTGTGTCGTGTAGGTGTGTCGATATAGGAGGTTGTTCTTTGTGCTGGGGAAGAAATGCAATATGAAACATTCTGCGGTGCGAGCCTATCACAACAACACGCTTAATTCGTGTTTGCTTGGATATGTTTTTCCCAACGATAAGATTTGCCACCAATGTTCACAAGATAAGGTTACAATATTGGCAAGTGTTGAAATTCCTATAGTGGGAGACTGCGGTCGACACATAAATCACGGGCATACCGTTGGTCGTTCCATATGGCAAACGCAAACTGTCCTCATTGTATAACATAAATGGATAATTTTGTACATTATTTATGGTTTAACATTTATCGGGAGTTGTTCTCCTCCTTGTTCCCTGCTAAGGATCAGGTACAGTAAATCTGAACCACTCTTTTTGTCTTTTCCTTCCATAGTTTTCCTTCCATAGTTTTCATCCTCTTCTGATCTTCTGATACTCCTCCTCGCGCAGTGCTCCCATCTTAGCTGTGATCTTTCCATTTCCCTGTGTCCTTTATGATCTTCGAGGCTATATTTGGCGGAGATAGATCGTAGAAATTGGTGGTGCAGAAAAGTTGATAAACAAGTGGAATTACAGATTGATATGTATTATTCTTGCCTTAATATAATTCATAAAGTTGCAGTAAACATATATTGAGCAGCAGTTGTGCTTAAAGTTAGTTAGATAAAGTATTTTAGAACACCATAGTATAGTTAGTGATAATAGGGTAAATTAGCCTTCGATAAGTTGTAAACAAGAGTTAACAAACCTGATTATGTGGTAGAATATATAGGAGATAAAGTAACAACCATCAAACTACTTACATAACATAATATCTGTGTAAGCCAGAACTTCCTAGATATTTTGATTAGGTAGCATTGTTGTTAAAATTAAGCAAGGGCGACAGTCGGGCGGCGTAACCTAAATAAATAAAGCGGCCTTACGTAACGTAATTGATTGTATTTAAATTAGGTCACTACCGGTAATGTTAGCGTTCGTGATAGGATAAATAGTCGGCTGTGTAATTGAAATCTGTAACATAAAGTGTGCTGTAGTACACAGGAAACAGTTTGAATAAAAACTAAGTTAGTTAAGTTATTAAATAAATTATGATAGGGATATGGCGCCTTGCAAGCGGCAAGTCAAGGCAAAGCGATACTTGGTGTGCGATCACTGCCACAGCTGGGTAGATTTTGCATTGTCCGGCTGTGGGAAGTCATGGACAGAAACCATGGAGGAAGGATTCACCTTTCAGTGCATTGGGTGATGGAAGGTGGAGTGTCTGCAGAAGGAGATAGTTAGGTTGACAGATATTGTGAAGGGAATGGAGATGGGAATTAGAAAGGAGACAGGTCGAATGGAGAGAGACGTCAGGGAGAGAGGTGAGAATACTGCAAGCCCGAAGAAGACTAGCAGTTGCACGAAAACTGAGGACAGGAGATTGAGAGGACGGAAGGTGATTGGAGGGGAAGAAATTGGAAAATCGAAGACAGAAAACGTGACAAGCGTGAAAGTGACAGGGGAGAAAATTACCGTAGAGAAGGAGGGAGGGAAGATGAGACGGGAGAGGAGAGAAGAAAATGAGATAGGAGGAAAGATGAAGGGACGAAAGGAAGTGAGAGCAAATGTGATAGAAGAGAAGTCGATACAACGGACGCTGACAGGAGGAAAGGTGACAAGAGAAAAAGCGACAACAAAAAATGGATCGGAAGAGAATGTGACAGGAGAGAAGACGACAGGGGGAAAAGACAACAACAAGACAGATGCAAATCGAAGAAGGAGCTACTCTAAGGCAGTGATTGAGGGGGCAATGAGGAAAGAGAGGGTGTTTACGGGCGACTCCATTATGAGAAAGACGGACAAGACACTGAACGAGGGGAAGGACGCCGTTGTTTGTCTACCGGGGGCTAGGATTGAACATGTGACTGACAGGGTGGAGAAGGTATTGGGACATGGCAAGGGAGGGTCTACACTGGCACATGTACGAAACGAGGATGCTAAAGACGGCAAGAGTTTGAACAGATAATTCTGTCAGGAATTTCGCCAGTAATGGGAGGAGGGGGGGGGCAACGTATATAAACTGCAAGAGTATGGCAATCAACGCACTAGTTGAGCAGACGTGTGAAGAAGAGGGGGTGGGATTCACAGATTTATGGGGACACTTTGTTGTGAGGGAAGATATGTACATGAGAGATGGCCTCCATCTTAGTGGAAAGGGGGCAGCAGTTTTCTCAGAGAAACTGCTGCGATCTGTTAACAGTGCGACAGGCTGCATCTATTTAAACTAG
>JAHLWY010002067.1:0-13679 GCA_020002185.1 Paraescarpia echinospica
GTCAGCGTTGATATGCCAGTAACAGTGTCGTGTTGTCTCTACGGAGTTTGTCAGTGTTGAGGTGCCAGTAACAGTGTTGTGTTGTCTCTACGGAGTTTGTCAGCGTTGAGGTGCCAGTAACAGTGTCGTGTTGTCTCTACGGAGTTTGTCAGTGTTGAGGTGCCAGTAACAGTGTCGTGTTGTCTCTACAGAGTTTGTCAGTGTTGAGGTGCCAGTAACAGTGTCGTGTTGTCTCTACGGAGTTTGTCAGTGTTGAGGTGCCAGTAACAGTGTCGTGTTGTCTCTACGGAGTTTGTCAGCGTTGAGGTGCCAGTAACAGTGTCGTGTTGTCTCTACAGAGTTTGTCAGCGTTGAGGTGCCAGTAACAGTGTCGTGTTGTCTCTACGGAGTTTGTCAGCGTTGATATGCCAGTAACAGTGTCGTGTTGTCTCTACGGAGTTTGTCAGTGTTGAGGTGCCAGTAACAGTGTTGTGTTGTCTCTACGGAGTTTGTCAGCATTGAGGTGCCAGTAACAGTGTCGTGTTGTCTCTACGGAGTTTGTCAGCGTTGATATGCCAGTAACAGTGTCGTGTTGTCTCTACGGAGTTTGTCAGTGTTGAGGTGCCAGTAACAGTGTTGTGTTGTCTCTACGGAGTTTGTCAGCATTGAGGTGCCAGTAACAGTGTCGTGTTGTCTCTACGGAGTTTGTCAGTGTTGAGGTGCCAGTAACAGTGTCGTGTTGTCTCTACAGAGTTTGTCAGTGTTGAGGTGCCAGTAACAGTGTCGTGTTGTCTCTACGGAGTTTGTCTGCGTTGAGGTGCCAGTAACAGTGTTGTGTTGTCTCTACGGAGTTTGTCAGTGTTAAGGTGCCAGTAACAGTGTCGTGTTGTCTCTACGGAGTTTGTCAGTGTTGAGGTGCCAGTAACAGTGTCGTGTTGTCTCTACGGAGTTTGTCAGTGTTGAGGTGCCAGTAACAGTGTTGTGTTGTCTCTACGGAGTTTGTCAGTGTTGATATGCCAGTAACAGTGTTGTGTTGTCTCTACGGAGTTTGTCAGTGTTGAGGTGCCAGTAACAGTGTCGTGTTGTCTCTACGGAGTTTGTCAGTGTTGATATGCCAGTAACAGTGTTGTGTTGTCTCTACGGAGTTTGTCAGTGTTGAGGTGCCAGTAACAGTGTTGTGTTGTCTCTACGGAGTTTGTCAGTGTTGAGGTGCCAGTAACAGTGTCGTGTTGTCTCTACATAGTTTGTCAGTGTTGATATGCCAGTAACAGTGTTGTGTTGTCTCTACAGAGTTTGTCAGCGTTGATATGCCAGTAACAGTGTCGTGTTGTCTCTACGGAGTTTGTCAGTGTTGAGGTGCCAGTAACAGTGTCGTGTTGTCTCTACATAGTTTGTCAGTGTTGATATGCCAGTAACAGTGTCGTGTTGTCTCTACGGAGTTTGTCAGTGTTGATATGCCAGTAACAGTGTCGTGTTGTCTCTACGGAGTTTGTCAGTGTTGAGGTGCCAGTAACAGTGTTGTGTTGTCTCTACAGAGTTTGTCAGTGTAGCTCGGGAGTTGTTCAAGATAGAACGGACTTGGCGGAGTCAAGGCGGATTAGGCGGAGGGTTAGCCCACGCCTAACATGAGCGACGGCCGTTTGCCCGCGCTGATTTCTATGGCGAGCGAGGCATATGGTATAAATGGAATCATATTTACTCCCGCCGTTTACCCGCGCTTTTTTCTGAAAATTTGACGAAGTAAAACTCGTTAGTCTACGGGGGATCGGCATGTATAAGTTTCCTATAGCATCACGACCCGTCGCGCTATCGAGACGCTGTCTTCTGATCCGTGTTCGCGCCGCCGAGAGGAAGCGTATGCTTCAAACCGCATCCCGATATTCGCAGTATCATCCATTCCATGAGTGATTTGGTAAGAAATGCTGAAATTTGAATTAGTAAAACTCCTTAGTCTACGGGGGATCGGAATGATTTTCTCCCGCCGATTACCCGCGCTGACTTCTATGGCGAGCGAGGCATTTGGTATAAAGGGAGTCATATTTACTCCCGCCGTTTACCCGCGCTTATTTCTGAAAATTTGACGAAGTAAAACTCATTAGTCTACGGAGGATCGGCATGTATAAATTTCCTATATCATCACGACCCGTCGAGTTATCGACACGCGGTCTGATGCTCCGTGTTCGCGCCGCCGAGGGCAAGCGTACGCTTCAAACAGCACCCCGATATTCGTAGTAACACCGATTGCGTGAGTGACTTGGTAAGATATGCTAAAATTTGACGAAGTAAAACTTGTTAGTTTACGGGGGATCGGAATGATTTACTCCCGCCGTTTACCCGCGCTGATTTCTATGGCGAGCGAGGCATTTGGTATAAAGGGAGTCATATTTACTCCCGCCGTTTACCAGCGCTTTTTCCTGAAAATTTGACGAAGTAAAACTTGTTAGTCTACGGGGGATCGGCATGTATAATTTTCCTATAGCATCACTGTCCGTAGATTTTTCGGGGCGCGGTCTCATGGCCCGTGTTTGCGCCGACGAGGGCAAGCGTACGCTTCAAACCACATCCCGATATTCGCAGTATCACCGTTTCCGTGAGTGATTTGGTAACAAATGCTGAAATTTGACTAAGTAAAACTCCTTAGTCTACGGGGGATCGGAATGATTTACTCCCGCCGTTTACCCGCGCTGATTTCTATGGCGAGCGAGGCATTTGGTATAAAGGGAGTCATATTTACTCCCGCCGTTTACCCGCGCTTATTTCTGAAAATTTGACGAAGTAAAACTCGTTAGTCTACGGGGGATCGGCATGTATAATTTTCCTATAGCATCACGACCCGTCGAGCTATCTTGATGCGCACTTCTGCTCCGTGTTTGCGCCGCTGAGTGCAAGCGTATGCTTCAAACCGCATCCCGATATTCGCAGTATCATCCATTCCGTGAGTGATTTGGTAAGAAATGCAGAAATTTGACTAAGTAAAACTCCTTACTCTACGGGGGATCGGAAAGATTTACTCCCGCCGATTACCCGCGCTGACTTGTATGGCGAGCGAGGCATTTGGTATAAAGGGAGTCATATTTACTCCCGCCGTTTACCAGCGCTTATTTCTGAAAATTTGACGAAGTAAAACTCGTTAATCTACGGGAGATCGGCATGAATAATTTTCCTATAGCATCAAGACCCATCGAGCTATCGAGACTCGGTCTGATGCTCCGTGTTCGCGCCGCCGAGGGAAGCGTACGCTTCAAACCGCATCCTGATATTCGCAGTATCACCGATTGCGTGAGTGATTTGGTAAGAAATGCTGAAATTTGACGAAGTAAAACTTGTTAGTCTACGGGGGATCGGAATGATTTACTCCAGCCGTTTACCCGCGCTGATTTCAATGGCGAGCGAGGCATTTGGTATAAAAGGAGTCATATTTACTCCCGCCGTTTACCCGCGCTTTTCTCTGAAAATTTGACGAAGTAAAACTCGTTAGTCTACGGGGGATCGGCATGTATAATTTTCCTATAGCATCACGACCCGTCGAGCTATCGAGACGCGCTCTTGTGCTCCGTGATTGCGCCGCCGAGTGCAAGCGTATGCTTCAAACCGCATACATATATTCACAGTATCATCCATTCCGTGAGTTATTTGGTAAGAAATGCTGAAATTTGACTAAGTAAAACTCCTTAGTCTACGGGGGATCGGAATGATTTACTCCCGCCGATTACCCGCGCTGACTTCTATGGCGAGCGAGGCATTTGGTATAAAGGGAGTCATATTTACTCCCGCCGTTTACCCGCGCTTATTTCTGAAAATTTGACGAAGTAAAACTCATTAGTCTACGGGGGATCGGCATGTATAAATTTCCTATATCATCACGACCCGTCGAGTTATCGACACGCGGTCTGATGCTCCGTGTTCGCGCCGCCGAGGGCAAGCGTACGCTTCAAACAGCATCCCGATATTCGTAGTAACACCGATTGCGTGAGTGATTTGGTAAGATATGCTAAAATTTGACGAAGTAAAACTTGTTAGTTTACGGGGGATCGGAATGATTTACTCCCGCCGTTTACCCGCGCTGATTTCAATGGCGAGCGAGGCATTTGGTATATAGGGAGTCATATTTACTCCCGCCGTTTACCAGCGCTTTTTCCTGAAAATTTGACGAAGTAAAACTTGTTAGTCTACGGGGGATCGGCATGTATAATTTTCCTATAGCATCACAACCCGTAGATTTTTAGAGGCGCGGTCTTATGGCCCGTGTTTGCGCCGACGAGGGCAAGCGTACGCTTCAAACCACATCCCGATATTCGCTGTATCACCGTTTCCGTGAGTGATTTGGTAACAAATGCTGAAATTTTACTAAGTAAAACTCGTTAGTCTACGGGGGATCGGCATGTATAATTTTCCTATAGCATCACGACCCGTCGCGCTATCGAGACACGGTCTGATGCCCCGTGATCGCGCCGCCGAGAACAAGCGTACGCTTCAAACCGCATCCCGATATTCTTAGTATCACCGATTGCGTGAGTGATTTGGTAAGATATGCTGAAATTTGACGAAGTAAAACTTGTTAGATTACGGGGGATCGGAATGATTTACTCCCGCCGTATACCCGCGCTGATTTCTTTGGCGAGCGAGGCATTTGGTATAGTATAAAGGGAGTCATATTTACTCCCGCCGTTTACCCGCGCTTATTTCTGAAAATTTGACGAAGTAAAACTCGTTAGTCTACGGGAGATCGGCATGTATAATTTTCCTATAGCATCACGACCCGTCGAGCTATCGAGACGCGTTCTTCTGCTCTGTGTTTGCGCCGCCGAGTGCAAGCGTATGCTTCAAACCGCATCCCGATATTCGCAGTATCATCCATTCCGTGAGTTATTTGGTAAGAAATGCTGACATTTGACTAAGTAAAACTCCTTAGCCTACGGGGGATCGGAATGATTTACTCCCGCCGATTACCCGCGCTGACTTCTATGGCGAGCGAGGCATTTGGTATAAAGGGAGTCATATTTACTCCCGCCGTTTACCCGCGCTTATTTCTGAAAATTTGACGAAGTAAAACTCATTAGTCTACGGGGGATCGGCATGTATAAATTTCCTATATCATCACGACCCGTCGAGTTATCGACACGCGGTCTGATGCTCCGTGTTCGCGCCGCCGAGGGCAAGCGTACGCTTCAAACAGCATCCCGATATTCGTAGTAACACCGATTGCGTGAGTGATTTGGTAAGATATGCTAAAATTTGACGAAGTAAAACTTGTTAGTTTACGGGGGATCGGAATGATTTACTCCCGCCGTTTACCCGCGCTGATTTCAATGGCGAGCGAGGCATTTGGTATATAGGGAGTCATATTTACTCCCGCCGTTTACCCGCGCTTTTTCCTGAAAATTTGACGAAGTAAAACTTGTTAGTCTACGGGGGATCGGCATGTATAATTTTCCTATAGCATCACAACCCGTAGATTTTTAGAGGCGCGGTCTTATGGCCCGTGTTTGCGCCGACGAGGGCAAGCGTACGCTTCAAACCACATCCCGATATTCGCTGTATCACCGTTTCCGTGAGTGATTTGGTAACAAATGCTGAAATTTTACTAAGTAAAACTCGTTAGTCTACGGGGGATCGGCATGTATAATTTTCCTATAGCATCACGACCCGTCGCGCTATCGAGACACGGTCTGATGCCCCGTGATCGCGCCGCCGAGAACAAGCGTACGCTTCAAACCGCATCCCGATATTCTTAGTATCACCGATTGCGTGAGTGATTTGGTAAGATATGCTGAAATTTGACGAAGTAAAACTTGTTAGATTACGGGGGATCGGAATGATTTACTCCCGCCGTTTACCCGCGCTGATTTCTTTGGCGAGCGAGGCATTTGGTATAGTATAAAGGGAGTCATATTTACTCCCGCCGTTTACCCGCGCTTATTTCTGAAAATTTGACGAAGTAAAACTCGTTAGTCTACGGGAGATCGGCATGTATAATTTTCCTATAGCATCACGACCCGTCGAGCTATCGAGACGCGTTCTTCTGCTCTGTGTTTGCGCCGCCGAGTGCAAGCGTATGCTTCAAACCGCATCCCGATATTCGCAGTATCATCCATTCCGTGAGTTATTTGGTAAGAAATGCTGACATTTGACTAAGTAAAACTCCTTAGCCTACGGGGGATCGGAATGATTTACTCCCGCCGATTACCCGCGCTGACTTCTATGGCGAGCGAGGCATTTGGTATAAAGGGAGTCATATTTACTCCCGCCGTTTACCCGCGCTTATTTCTGAAAATTTGACGAAGTAAAACTCATTAGTCTACGGGGGATCGGCATGTATAAATTTCCTATATCATCACGACCCGTCGAGTTATCGACACGCGGTCTGATGCTCCGTGTTCGCGCCGCCGAGGGCAAGCGTACGCTTCAAACAGCATCCCGATATTCGTAGTAACACCGATTGCGTGAGTGATTTGGTAAGATATGCTAAAATTTGACGAAGTAAAACTTGTTAGTTTACGGGGGATCGGAATGATTTACTCCCGCCGTTTACCCGCGCTGATTTCAATGGCGAGCGAGGCATTTGGTATATAGGGAGTCATATTTACTCCCGCCGTTTACCCGCGCTTTTTCCTGAAAATTTGACGAAGTAAAACTTGTTAGTCTACGGGGGATCGGCATGTATAATTTTCCTATAGCATCACAACCCGTAGATTTTTAGAGGCGCGGTCTTATGGCCCGTGTTTGCGCCGACGAGGGCAAGCGTACGCTTCAAACCACATCCCGATATTCGCTGTATCACCGTTTCCGTGAGTGATTTGGTAACAAATGCTGAAATTTTACTAAGTAAAACTCGTTAGTCTACGGGGGATCGGCATGTATAATTTTCCTATAGCATCACGACCCGTCGCGCTATCGAGACACGGTCTGATGCCCCGTGATCGCGCCGCCGAGAACAAGCGTACGCTTCAAACCGCATCCCGATATTCTTAGTATCACCGATTGCGTGAGTGATTTGGTAAGATATGCTGAAATTTGACGAAGTAAAACTTGTTAGATTACGGGGGATCGGAATGATTTACTCCCGCCGTTTACCCGCGCTGATTTCTTTGGCGAGCGAGGCATTTGGTATAGTATAAAGGGAGTCATATTTACTCCCGCCGTTTACCCGCGCTTATTTCTGAAAATTTGACGAAGTAAAACTCGTTAGTCTACGGGAGATCGGCATGTATAATTTTCCTATAGCATCACGACCCGTCGAGCTATCGAGACGCGTTCTTCTGCTCTGTGTTTGCGCCGCCGAGTGCAAGCGTATGCTTCAAACCGCATCCCGATATTCGCAGTATCATCCATTCTGTGAGTGATTTGGTAAGAAATGCTGAAATTTGACTAAGTAAAACTCCTTAGTCTACGGTGGATCGGAATGATTTTCTCCCGCCGTTTACTAGCGCTGATTTCTATGGCGAGCAAGGCATTTGGTATAAAGGGAGTCATATTTACTCCCGCCGTTTACCCGCGCTTATTTCTGAAAATTTGACGAACTAAAATTCGCTAGTCTACGGGGGATCAGTATGTATAATTTTTTATAGCATCACGACACTTCGCGCTATGGAGACGCGGTCTGATGCTCCGTGTTCGCGCCGCCGAGGCCAAGCGTACGCTTCAAACCGCATCCCGATATTCGTAGTATCACCGATTGCGTGAGTGATTTGGTAAGATATGCTGAAATTTGACGAAGTAAAACTTGTTAGTTTACGGGGGATCGGAATGATTTACTCCCGCCGTTTACCCGCGCTGACTTCTATGGCGAGCGAGGCATTTGGTATAAAGGGAGTCATATTTACTCCCGCCGTTTACCAGCGCTTATTTCTGAAAATTTGACGAAGTAAAACTCATTAGTCTACGGGGGATCGGCATGTATAAATTTCCTATATCATCACGACCCGTCGAGTTATCGAAACGCGGTCTGATGCTCCATGTTCGCGCCGCCGAGGGCAAGCGTACGCTTCAAACCGCATCCCGATTTTCGTAGTATCACCGATTGCGTGAGTGATTTGGTAAGATATGCTGAAATTTGAAGAAGTAAAACTTGTTAGTCTACGGGGGATAGGAATTATTTACTCCCGCCGTTTACCCGCGCTGATTTTTATGGCGAGCGAGGCATATGGTATAAATGGAGTCATATTTACTCCCGCCGTTTACCCGCGCTTTTTTCTGAAAATTTGACGAAGTAAAACTCGTTAGTCTACGGGGGATCGGCATGTACAAGTTTTCTATATCATCACGACCCGTCGCGCTATCGAGACGCTGTCTTCTGATCCGTGTTCGCGCCGCCGAGAGGAAGCGTATGCTTCAAACCGCATCCCGATATTCGCAGTATCATCCATTCGATGAGTGATTTGGTAAGAAATGCTGAAATTTGAATTAGTAAAACTCCTTAGTCTACGGGGGATCGGAATGATTTTCTCCCGCCGATTACCCGCGCTGACTTCTATGGCGAGCGAGGCATTTGGTATAAAGGGAGTCATATTTACTCCCGCCGTTTACCCGCGCTTATTTCTGAAAATTTGACGAAGTAAAACTCGTTAGTCTACTGGGGATCGGCATGTATAATTTTCCTATAGCATCACGGCCCGTCGAGCTATCGAGACGCGCTCTTCTGCTCCGTGTTTGCGCCGCCGAGTGCAAGCGTATGCTTCAAACCGCATCCATATATTCGCAGTATCATCCATTCCGTGAGTTATTTGTTAAGAAATGCTGAAATTTGACTAAGTAAAACTTCTTAGTCTACGGGGGATCGGAATGATTTACTCCCGCCGATTACCCGCGCTGACTTCTTTGGCGAGCGAGGCATTTGGTATAAAGGGAGTCATATTTACTCCCGCCGTTTACCAGCGCTTATTTCTGAAAATTTGACGAAGTAAAACTCATTAGTCTACGGGGGATCGGCATGTGTAAATTTCCTATATCATCACGACCCGTCGAGTTATCGACACGCGGTCTGATGCTCCGTGTTCGCGCCGCCGAGGGCAAGCGTACGCTTCAAACAGCATCCCGATATTCGTAGTAACACCGATTGCGTGAGTGATTTGGTAAGATATGCTAAAATTTGACGATGTAAAACTTGTTAGTTTACGGGGGATCGGAATGATTTACTCCCGCCGTTTACCCGCGCTGATTTCTATGGCGAGCGAAGCATTTGGTATAAAGGGAGTCATATTTACTCCCGCCGTTTACCAGCGCTTTTTCCTAAAAATTTGACGAAGTAAAACTTGTTAGTCTACGGGGGATCGGCATGTATAATTTTCCTATAGCATCACTACCCGTAGATTTTTCGAGGCGCGGTCTCATGGCCCGTGTTTGCGCCGACGAGGGCAAGCGTACGCTTCAAACCACATCCCGATATTCGCAGTATCACCGTTTCCGTGAGTGATTTGGTAACAAATGCTGAAATTTGACTAAGTAAAACTCCTTAGTCTACGGGGGATTGGAATGATTTACTCCCGCCGTTTACCCGCTCTGATTTCTATGGCGAGCGAGGCATTTGGTATAAAGGGAGTCATATTTACTCCCGCCGTTTACCCGCGCTTATTTCTGAAAATTTGACGAATTAAAACTCGTTAGTCTACGGGGGATCGGCATGTATAATTTTCCTATAGCATCACGACCCGTCGATCTATCTTGATGCGCACTTCTGCTCCGTGTTTGCGCCGCTGAGTGAAGCGTATGCTTTAAACCGCATCCAGATATTCGCAGTATCATCCATTCCGTGAGTGATTTGGTAAGAAATGCTGAAATTTGACTAAGTAAAACTCCTTACTCTACGGGGGATCGGAATGATTTACTCCCGCCGATTACCCGCGGTGACTTGCATGGCGAGCGAGGCATTTGGTATAAAGGGAGTCATATTTATTACCGCCGTTTACCCGCGCTTATTTCTGAAAATTTGACGAAGTAAAACTCGTTAATCTACGGGAGATTGGCATGTATAATTTTCCTATAGCATCAAGACCCATCGAGCTATCGAGACTCGGTCTGATGCTCCGTGTTCGCGCCGCCGAGGGCAAGCGTACGCTTCAAACCGCATCCCGATATTCGCAGTATCACCGATTGCGTGAGTGATTTGGTAAGAAATGTTGAAATTTGACGAAGTAAAACTCGTTAGTCTACGGGGGATCGGCATGTATAATTTTCCTATAGCATCACGACCCGTCGAGTTATTGAAACGCGGTCTGATGCTCCATGTTCGCGCCGCCGAGGGCAAGCGTACGCTTCAAACCGCATCCCGATTTTCGTAGTATCACCGATTGCGTGATTGATTTGGTAAGATATGCTGAAATTTGAAGAAGTAAAACTTGTTAGTCTACGGGGGATAGGAGTTATTTACTCCCGCCGTTTACCCGCGCTGATTTCTATGGCGAGCGAGGCATATGGTATAAATGGAGTCATATTTACTCCCGCCGTTTACCCGCGCTTTTTTCTGAAAATTAGACGAAGTAAAACTCGTTAGTCTACGGGGGATCGGCATGTATAAGTTTCCTATAGCATCACAACCCGTAGATTTTTCGAGGCGCGGTCTCATGGCCCGTGTTTGCGCCGACGAGGGCAAGCGTACGCTTCAAACCACATCCCGATATTCGCTGTATCACCGTTTCCGTGAGTGATTTGGTAACAAATGCTGACATTTTACTAAGTAAAACTCGTTAGTCTACGGGGGATCGGCATGTATAATTTTCCTATAGCATCACGACCCGTCGAGCTGTCGAGACGCGGTCTTCTGCTCCGTGTTTGCGCCGCCGAGTGCAAGCGTATGCTTCAAACCGCATCCCGATATTCGCAGTATCATCCATTCCGTGAGTGATTTGGTAAGAAATGCTGAAATTTGACTAAGTAAAACTCCTTAGTCTACGGGGGATCGGAATGATTTACTCCCGCCGTTTACCCGCGCTGATTTCTATGGCGAGCGAGGCATTTGGTATAAAGGGAGTCATATTTACTCCCGCCGTTTAGCCGCGCGTTTTTCTGAAAATTTGACGAACTAAAACTCGTTAGTCTACGGGGGATCGGCATGTATAATTTTCCTATAGCATCACGACCCGTCGCGCTATCGAGACGCGGTCTGATGCCCCGTGATCGCGCCGCCGAGAGCAAGTTACGCTTCAAACCGCATCCCGATATTCTTAGTATCACCGAGTGCGTGAGTGATTTGGTAAGATATGCTGAAATTTGACGAAGTAAAACTTGTTACATTACGGGGGATCGGAATGATTTACTCCCGCCGTTTACCCGCGCTGATTTTTTTGGCGAGCGAGGCATTTGGTATAGTATAAAGGGAGTCATATTTACTCACGTCGTTTACCCGCGCTTATTTCTGAAAATTTGACAAAGTAAAACTCGTTAGTCTATGGGGGATCGGCATGTATAATTTTCCTATAGCATCACGACCCGTCGAGTTATCGACACGCGGTCTGATGCTCCGTTTTCGCGCCGCCGAGGGCAAGCGTACACTTCAAACAGCATCCCGATATTCGTAGTATCACCGATTGCGTGAGTGATTTGGTAAGATATGCTGAAATTTGACGAAGTAGAACTTGTTAGTTTACGGGAGATCGGAATGATTTACTCCCGCCGTTTACCCGCGCTGATTTCTATGGCGAGCGAGGCATTTGGTATAAAGGGAGTCATATTTACTCCCGCCGTTTACCCGCGCTTTTTTCTGAAAATTTGACGAAGTAAAACTCGTTAGTCTACGGGGGATCGGCTTGTATAATTTTCCTATAGCATCACAACCCGTCGAGCTATCGAGACGCGGTCTGACGGCCCGTGTTTGCGCCGACGAGGGCAAGCGTACGCTTCAAACCACATCCCGATATTCGCTGTATCACCGTTTCCGTGAGTGATTTGGTAACAAATGCTGAAATTTTACTAAGTAAAACTCGTTAGTCTACGGGGGATCGGCATGTATAATTTTCCTATAGCATCACGACCCGTCGAGCTGTCGAGACGCGGTCTTCTGCTCCGTGTTTGCGCCGCCGAGTGCAAGCGTATGCTTCAAACCGCATCCCGATATTCGCAGTATCATCCATTCCGTGAGTGATTTGGTAAGAAATGCTGAAATTTGACGAAGTAAAACTTGTTAGATTACGGGGGATCGGAATGATTTACTCCCGCCGTTTACCCGCTCTGATTTCTTTGGCGAGCGAGGCATTTGGTATAGTATAAAGGGAGTCATATTTATTCCTGCCGTTTACCCGCGCTTATTTCTGAAAATTTGACGAAGTAAAACTCGTTAGTCTACGGGAGATCGGCATGTATAATTTTCCTATAGCATCAAGACCCGTCGAGCTATCGATACGCGTTCTTCTGCTCTGTGTTTGCGCTGCCGAGTGCAAGCGTATGCTTCAAACCGCATCCCGATATTCGCAGTATCATCCATTCTGTGAGTGATTTGGTAAGAAATGCTGAAATTTGACTAAGTAAAACTCCTTAGTCTACGGGGGATCGGAATGATTTTCTCCCGCCGTTTACTAGCGCTGATTTCTATGGCGAGCGAGGCATTTGGTATAAAGGGAGTCATATTTACTCCCGCCGTTTAGCCGCGCGTTTTTATGAAAATTTGACCAAGTAAAACTCGTTAGTTTACGGGGGATCGGTATGTATAATTTTCCTATAGCATCACGACCCCTCGCGCTATCGAGACGCGGTCTGATGCCTCGTGATCGCGCCGCCGAGAGCAAGCGTACGCTTCAAACCGCATCCCGATATTCTTAGTATCACCGATTGCGTGAGTGATTTGGTAAGATATGCTGAAATTTGACGAAGTAAAACTCCTTAGTCTACGGGGGATCGGAATGATTTTCTCCCGCCGTTTACTAGCGCTGATTTCTATGGCGAGCGAGGCATTTGGTATAAAGGGAGTCATATTTACTGCCGCCGTTTACCCGCGCTTATTTCTGAAAATTTGACAAAGTAAAACTCGTTAGTCTATGGGGGATCGGCATGTATAATTTTCCTATAGCATCACGACCCGTCGAGTTATCGACACGCGGTCTGATGCTCCGTGTTCGCGCCGCTGAGGGCAAGCGTACGTTTCAAACAGCATCCCGATATTCGTAGTATCACCGATTGCGTGAGTGATTTGGTAAGATATGCTGAAATTTGACGAAGTAAAACTTGTTAGTTTACGGGAGATTGGAATGATTTACTCCCGCCGTTTACCCGCGCTGATTTCTATGGCGAGCGAGGCATTTGGTATAAAGGGAGTCATATTTACTCCCGCCGTTTACCCGCGCTTTTTTCTGAAAATTTGACGAAGTAAAACTCGTTAGTCTACGGGGGATCGGCATGTATAATTTTCCTATAGCATCACAACCCGTAGATTTTTCGAGGCGCGGTCTCATGGCCCGTGTTTGCGCCGACGAGGGCAAGCGTACGCTTCAAACCACATCCCGATATTCGCTGTATCACCGTTTCCGTGAGTGATTTGGTAACAAATGCTGAAATTTTACTAAGTAAAACTCGTTAGTCTACGGGGGATCGGCATGTATAATTTTCCTATAGCATCACGACCCGTCGAGCTATCGAGACGCGCTCTTCTGCTCCGTGTTTGCGCCGCCGAGTGCAAGCGTATGCTTCAAACCGCATCCATATATTCGCAGTATCATCCATTCCGTGAGTTATTTGGTAAGAAATGCTGAAATTTGACTAAGTAAAACTCCTTA
>JAHLWY010002068.1:0-13673 GCA_020002185.1 Paraescarpia echinospica
AATGAGTTGGTGCTGGGTGCAGTTACAACTTTTGGTAAATGAGTTATTGTTGGATGCAGCTACAACTTGTTCTGGTAAATGAGTTGGTGCTGGATGCAGTTACAACTTGTTCTGGTAAATGAGTTGGTGCTGGATGCAGTTACAACATGTTCTGGTAAATGAGTTAGTGCTGGGTGCAGTTACAACTTGTTGTGGTAAATGAGTTAGTGCTGGGTGCAGTTACAACTTGTTCTGGTAAATGAGTTAGTGCTGGGTGCAGTTACAACTTGTTCTGGTAAATGAGTTAGTGCTGGGTGCAGTTACAAGTTGTTCTGGTAAATGAGTTAGTGCTGGATGCAGTTACAACTTGTTCTGGTAAATGAGTTAGTGCTGGGTGCAGTCATAACTTGTTCTGGTAAATGAGTTAATGCTGGATGCAGTTACAACTTGTTCTGGTAAATGAGTTAGTGCTGGGTGCAGTCATAACTTGTTCTGGTAAATGAGATAGTGCTGGGTGCAGTCATAACTTGTTCTGGTAAATGAGTTAGTGCTGGATGCAGTTACAACTTGTTCTGGTAAATGAGTTGGTGCTGGATGCAGTTACAACTTGTTCTGGTAAATGAGTTAGTGCTGGGTGCAGTTACAACTTGTTCTGGTAAGTGAGTTAGTGCTGGGTGCAGTTACAACTTGTTCTGGTAAGTGAGTTAGTGCTGGGTGCAGTTACAACTTGTTGTGGTAAATGAGTTAGTGCTGGATGCAGTTACAACTTGTTCTGGTAAATGAGTTGGTGGTGGATGCAGTTACAACATGTTCTGGTAAGTGAGTTAGTGCTGGGTGCAGTTACAACTTGTTGTGGTAAATGAGTTAGTGCTGGATGCAGTTACAACTTGTTCTGGTAAATGAGTTGGTGCTGGATGCAGTTACAACATGTTCTGGTAAATGAGTTAATGCTGGGTGCAGTTACAACTTGTTCTGGTAAATGAGTTAGTGCTGGGTGCAGTTACAACTTGTTCTGGTAAATGAGTTAGTGCTGGGTGCAGTTACAACTTGTTCTGGTAAATGAGTTAGTGCTGGGTGCAGTTACAACTTGTTCTGGTAAATGAGTTAGTGCTGGGTGCAGTTACAACTTGTTCTGGTAATCAGGTTAGTACTGGGTGCAGTTTACAACTTGTTCTGTGAAATGAGTTAATTTCTGGGTGCAGTTACAACTTGTTCTGGTAAAATGAGTTAATTGGGTGCACTTACAGCTTGTTCGGTATGAGTTAGTGCTGGGTGCAGTTACTACTTGTTCATTAAATAGGCAAGTGCAGGTGCGGATTACTACTTGTTCTGAAGGCGATAGAGTTAAGTGCTGGGTGTTAAGTTGTTCTGGTAAATGAGTTAGTTAACGTTTTTGAAGTCACAACTTGTTCACAATGCCAATGAATTAGTGCTGCTGGGTGCAGTTACAACTGTTGCTAGTAAATGAGTTAGTGCGAACAGTTACAACTTGTTCTGGTAAATGAGTTAGTGCTGGATGCAGTTACAACTTGTTCTGGTAAATGAGTTAGTGCTGGGTGCAGTTACAACTTGTTCTGTTAAATGATTTAGTGCTGGGTGCCGTCATAACTTGTTCTGGTAAACGAGTTAGTGCTGGGTGCAGTTACAACTTGTTCTGGTAAATGAGTTAGTGCTGGGTGCAGTTACAACTTGTTCTGGTAAATGAGTTAGTGCTGGGTGCAGTCATAACTTGTTCTGGTAAATGAGTTAGTGCTGGATGCAGTTACAACTTGTTCTGGTAAATGAGTTAGTGTAGGGTGCAGTCATAACTTGTTCTGGTAAATGAGTTAGTGCTGGGTGCAGTCATAACTTGTTCTGGTAAATGAGTTAGTGCTGGGTGCAGTTACAACTTGTTCTGGTAAATGAGTTAGTGCTGGGTGCAGTTACAACTTTTTCTAGTAAATGATTTAGTGCTGGGTGCAGTTACAAATTGTTCTGGTAAATGAGTTAGTGCTGGGTGCAGTTACAACTTGTTCTGGTAAATGAGTTAGTGCTGGATGCAGTTACAACTTGTTCTGGTAAATCAGTTGGTGCTGGATGCAGTTACAACTTGTTCTGGTAAATGAGATAGTGCTGGGTGCAGTTACAACTTGTTCTGGTAAATGAGTTAGTGCTGGGTGCAGTTACAACTTTTGGTAAATGAGTTATTGTTGGATGCAGCTACAATTTGTTCTGGTAAATGAGTTGGTGCTGGGTGCAGTTACAACTTGTTGTGGTAAATGAGTTAGTGCTGGGTGCAGTTACAACTTGTTCTGGTAAATGAGTTAGTGCTGGGTGCAATTACAACTTGTTGTGGTAAATGAGTTAGTGCTGGGTGCAGTTACAACTTGTTCTGGTAAATGATTTAGTGCTGGGTGGAGTTACAACTTGTTCTGGTAAATGAGATAGTGCTGGGTGCAGTCACAAGTTGTTCTGGTAAATGAGTTAGTGCTGGATGCAGTTACAAATTGTTGTGGTAAATGAGTTAGTGCTGGGTGCAGTTACAACTTGTTCTGGTAAATGAGTTAGTGCTGGGTGCAGTTACAACTTGTTGTGGTAAATGAGTTAGTGCTGGGTGCAGTTACAACTTGTTCTGGTAAATGATTTAGTGCTGGGTGGAGTTACAACTTGTTCTGGTAAATGAGTTAGTGCTGGGTGCAGTCACAAATTGTTCTGGTAAATGAGTTAGTGCTGGATGCAGTTACAAATTGTTGTGGTAAATGAGTTAGTGCTGGGTGCAGTTACAACTTGTTCTGGTAAATGAGTTAGTGCTGGGTGCAGTTACAACTTGTTCTAGTAAATGAGTTAGTGCTGGGTGCAGTTACAACTTGTTCTGGTAAATGAGTTAGTGCTGGGTGCAGTTACAACTTGTTCTGGTAAATGAGTTAGTGCTGGGTGCAGTTACAACTTGTTCTGGTAAATGAGTTAGTGCTGGGAGCAGTTACAACTTGTTCTGGTAAATGTGTTAGTGCTGGGTGCCGTTACAACTCGTTCTGGTAAATGAGTTAGTGCTGGATGCAGTTACAACTTGTTCTGGTAAATGTGTTAGTGCTGGGTGCAGTTACAACTTGTTGTGGTAAATGAGTTAGTGCTGGGTGCAGTTACAACTTGTTCTGGTAAATGAGTTAGTGCTGGGTGCAGTTACTACTTGTTCTGGTAAATGAGTTAGTGCTGGGTGCAGTTACTACTTGTTCTGGTAAATGAGTAAGTGCTGGGTGCAGTTACTACTTGTTCTGGTAAATGAGTTAGTGCTGGGTGCAGTCACAAGTTGTTCTGGTAAATGAGTTAGTGCTGGATGCAGTCACAACTTGTTCTGTTAAATGAGTTAGTGCTGGGTGCAGTTACAACTTGTTGTGGTAAATGAGTTAGTGCTGGGTGCAGTTACAACTTGTTCTGGTAAATGAGTTAGTGCTGGGTGCAGTTACAACTTGTTGCGGTAAATGAGTTAGTGCTGGGTGCATTTACAACTTGTTCTAGTAAATGAGTTAGTGCTGGGTGCAGTTACAACTTGTTCTTGTACATGAGTTAGTGCTGGGTGCAGTTACAACTTGTTCTGGTAAATGAGATAGTGCTGGGTGCAGATACTACTTGTTCTGGTAAATGAGTTAGTGCTGGGTGCAGTCACAAGTTGTTCTGGTAAATGAGTTAGTGCTGGATGCAGTTACAACTTGTTCTGGTAAATGAGTTAGTGCTAGGTGCAGTCTTAACTTGTTCTGGTAAATGAGTTAGTGCTGGATGCAGATAAAACTTGTTCTGGTAAATGAGTTAGTGGTGGGTGCAGTCATAACTTGTTCTGGTAAATGAGTTAGTGCTGGGTGCAGTCATAACTTGTTCTGGTAAATGAGTTAGTGCTGGGTGCAGTTACAAATTGTTCTGGTAAATGAGTTAGTGCTGGGTGCAGTTACAACTTGTTCTGGTAAATGATTTAGTGCTGGGTGCAGTTACAACTTGTTCTGGTAAATGAGTTAGTGCTGGGTGCATTTACAACTTGTTCTGGTAAATGAGTTAATGCTGGATGCAGTTAAACTTGTTCTGGTAAATGAGTTGGTGCTGGATGCAGTTACAACTTGTTCTGGTAAATGAGTTAGTGCTGGGTGCAGTTACAACTTGTTCTGGTAAATGAGTTAGTGCTGGGTGCAGTTACAACTTGTGGTAAATGATTTAGTGCTGGATGCAGTTACAAGGTGTTCTGGTAAATGAGTTGGTGCTGGATGCAGTTACAACTTGTTCTGGTAAATGAGTTGGTGCTGGACGCAGTTACAACATGTTTTGGTAAATGAGTTAGTGCTGGGTGCAGTTACAACTTGTTCTGGTAAATGAGTTAGTGCTGGGTGCAGTTACAACTTGTTCTGGTAAATGAGTTAGTGCTGGGTGCAGTTACAACTTGTTCTGGTAAATGAGTTAGTGCTGGGTGCAGTTACAACTTGTTCTGGTAAATGAGTTAGTGCTGGGTGCAGTTACAACTTGTTCTGGTAAATGAGTTAGTGCTGGGTGCAGTTACAACTTGTTCTGGTAAATGAGTTAGTGCTGGGTGGAGTTACAAATTGTTCTGGTAAATGAGTTAGTGCTGGGTGCAGTTACAACTTGTTCTGGTAAATGAGATAGTGTTGGGTGCACTTACAACTTGTTCTGGTAAATGACTTAGTGCTGGGTGCAGTTACTACTTGTTCTGGTAAATGAGTTAGTGCTGGGTGCAGTCACAAGTTGTTCTGGTAAATGAGTTAGTGCTAGATGCAGTCACAAGTTGTTCTGGTAAATGAGTTAGTGCTAGATGCAGTCACAACTTGTTCTGGTAAATGAGTTAGTGCTGGGTGCAGTTACAACTTGTTGTGGTAAATGATTTAGTGCTGGGTGCAGTTACAACTTGTTCTGGTAAATGAGTTAGTGCTGGATGCAGTTACAACTTGTTCTGGTAAATGAGTTAGTGCTGGGTGCAGTTACAACTTGTTCTTGTACATTAGTTAGTGCTGGGTGCAGTTACTACTTGTTCTGGTAAATGAGTTAGTGCTGGGTGCAGTTACTACTTGTTCTGGTAAATGAGTTAGTGCTGGGTGCAGTTACTACTTGTTCTGGTAAATGAGTTAGTGCTGGGTGCAGTCACAAGTTGTTCTGGTAAATGAGTTAGTGCTGGATGCAGTCACAACTTGTTCTGTTAAATGAGTTAGTGCTGGGTGCAGTTACAACTTGTTGTGGTAAATGAGTTAGTGCTGGGTGCAGTTACAACTTGTTCTGGTAAATGAGTTAGTGCTGGGTGCAGTTACAACTTGTTCTGGTAAATGAGTTAGTGCTGGGTGCAGTTACAACTTGTTGTGGTAAATGAGTTAGTGCTGGGTGCAGTTACAACTTGTTCTGGTAAATGAGTTAGTGCTGGGTGCAGTTACAACTTGTTCTTGTACATGAGTTAGTGCTGGGTGCAGTTACAACTTGTTCTGCTAAATGAGATAGTGCTGGGTGCAGTTACTACTTGTTCTGGTAAATGAGTTAGTGCTGGGTGCAGTCACAAGTTGTTCTGGTAAATGAGTTAGTGCTGGATGCTGTTACAACTTGTTCTGGTAAATGAGTTAGTGCTGGGTGCAGTTACAACTTGTTCTGGTAAATGAGTTAGTGCTGGGTGCAGTTACAACTTGTTCTGGTAAATGAGTTAGTGCTGGGTGCAGTTACAACTTGTTCTGGTAAATGAGTTAGTGCTGGGTGCAGTTACAACTTGTTCTGGTAAATGAGTTAGTGCTGGGTGCAGTTACAACTTGTTCTGGTAAATGTGTTAGTGCTGGGTGCCGTTACAACTTGTTCTGGTAAATGAGTTAGTGCTGGATGCAGTTACAACTTGTTCTGGTAAATGAATTAGTGCTGGGTGCAGTTACAACTTGTTGTGGTAAATGAGTTAGTGCTGGGTGCAGTTACAACTTGTTCTGGTAAATGAGTTAGTGTTGGGTGCACTTACAACTTGTTCTGGTAAATGAGTTAGTGCTGGGTGCAGTTACTACTTGTTCTGGTAAATGAGTAAGTGCTGGGTGCAGTTACTACTTGTTCTGGTAAATGAGTTAGTGCTGGGTGCAGTCACAAGTTGTTCTGGTAAATGTGTTAGTGCTGGATGCAGTCACAACTTGTTCTGTTAAATGAGTTAGTGCTGGGTGCAGTTACAACTTGTTGTGGTAAATGAGTTAGTGCTGGGTGCAGTTACAACTTGTTCTGGTAAATGAGTTAGTGCTGGGTGCAGTTACAACTTGTTCTGGTAAATGAGTTAGTGCTGGGTGCAGTTACAACTTGTTCTGGTAAATGAGTTAGTGCTGGGTGCAGTTACAACTTGTTCTGGTAAATGAGTTAGTGCTGGGTGCAGTTACTACTTGTTCTGGTAAATGAGATAGTGCTGGGTGCAGTTACTACTTGTTCTGGTAAATGAGTTAGTGCTGGGTGCAGTCACAAGTTGTTCTGGTAAATGAGTTAGTGCTGGATGCAGTTACAACTTGTTCTGGTAAATGAGTTAGTGCTAGGTGCAGTCTTAACTTGTTCTGGTAAATGAGTTAGTGCTGGATGCAGTTACAACTTGTTCTGGTAAATGAGTTAGTGGTGGGTGCAGTCATAACTTGTTCTGGTAAATGAGTTAGTGCTGGGTGCAGTCATAACTTGTTCTGGTAAATGAGTTAGTGCTGGGTGCAGTTACAAATTGTTCTGGTAAATGAGTTAGTGCTGGGTGCAGTTACAACTTGTTCTGGTAAATGATTTAGTGCTGGGTGCAGTTACAACTTGTTGTGGTAAATGAGTTAGTGCTGGGTGCATTTACAACTTGTTCTGGTAAATGAGTTAATGCTGGATGCAGTTAAACTTGTTCTGGTAAATGAGTTGGTGCTGGATGCAGTTACAACTTGTTCTGGTAAATGAGTTAGTGCTGGGTGCAGTTACAACTTGTTCTGGTAAATGAGTTAGTGCTGGATGCAGTTACAACTTGTGGTAAATGATTTAGTGCTGGATGCAGTTACAAGGTGTTCTGGTAAATGAGTTGGTGCTGGATGCAGTTACAACTTGTTCTGGTAAATGAGTTGGTGCTGGACGCAGTTACAACATGTTTTGGTAAATGAGTTAGTGCTGGGTGCAGTTACAACTTGTTCTGGTAAATGAGTTAGTGCTGGGTGCAGTTACAACTTGTTCTGGTAAATGAGATAGTGCTGGGTGCAGTTACAACTTGTTCTGGTAAATGAGTTAGTGCTGGGTGCAGTTACAACTTGTTCTGGTAAATGAGTTAGTGCTGGGTGCAGTTACAACTTGTTCTGGTAAATGAATTAGTGCTGGGTGCAGTTACAACTTGTTCTGGTAAATGAGTTAGTGCTGGGTGCAGTTACAAATTGTTCTGGTAAATGAGTTAGTGCTGGGTGCAGTTACAACTTGTTCTGGTAAATGAGATAGTGTTGGGTGCACTTACAACTTGTTCTGGTAAATGACTTAGTGCTGGGTGCAGTTACTACTTGTTCTGGTAAATGAGTTAGTGCTGGGTGCAGTCACAAGTTGTTCTGGTAAATGAGTTAGTGCTAGATGCAGTCACAAGTTGTTCTGGTAAATGAGTTAGTGCTAGATGCAGTCACAACTTGTTCTGGTAAATGAGTTAGTGCTGGGTGCAGTTACAACTTGTTCTGGTAAATGAGTTAGTGCTGGATGCAGTTACAACTTGTTCTGGTAAATCAGTTGGTGCTGGATGCAGTTACAACTTGTTCTGGTAAATGAGATAGTGCTGGGTGCAGTTACAACTTGTTCTGGTAAATGAGTTAGTGCTGGGTGCAGTTACAACTTTTGGTAAATGAGTTATTGTTGGATGCAGCTACAATTTGTTCTGGTAAATGAGTTGGTGCTGGGTGCAGTTACAACTTGTTGTGGTAAATGAGTTAGTGCTGGGTGCAGTTACAACTTGTTCTGGTAAATGAGTTAGTGCTGGGTGCAATTACAACTTGTTGTGGTAAATGAGTTAGTGCTGGGTGCAGTTACAACTTGTTCTGGTAAATGATTTAGTGCTGGGTGGAGTTACAACTTGTTCTGGTAAATGAGTTAGTGCTGGGTGCAGTCACAAGTTGTTCTGGTAAATGAGTTAGTGCTGGATGCAGTTACAAATTGTTGTGGTAAATGAGTTAGTGCTGGGTGTAGTTACAACTTGTTCTGGTAAATGAGTTAGTGCTGGGTGCAGTTACAACTTGTTCTGGTAAATGAGTTAGTGCTGGGTGCAGTTACAACTTGTTGTGGTAAATGAGTTAGTGCTGGGTGCAGTTACAACTTGTTCTGGTAAATGAGTTAGTGCTGGGTGCAGTTACAACTTGTTCTGGTAAATGAGTTAGTGCTGGGTGCAGTCACAAGTTGTTCTGGTAAATGAGATATTGCTGGATGCAGTTACAACTTGTTCTGGTAAATGAGTTAGTTCTGGGTGCAGTCATAACTTGTTCTGGTAAATGAGTTAGTGCTGGATGCAGTTACAACTTGTTCTGGTAAATGAGTTAGTGCTGGGTGCAGTCATAACTTGTTCTGGTAAATGAGTTAGTGCTGGGTGCAGTCATAACTTGTTCTGGTAAATGAGTTAGCGCTGGGTGCAGTTACAACTTGTTCTGGTAAATGAGTTAGTGCTGGGTGCAGTTACAACTTGTTCTGGTAAATGAGTTAGTGCTGGGTGCAGTTACAAATTGTTCTGGTAAATGAGTTAGTGCTGGGTGCAGTTACAACTTGTTCTGGTAAATGAGTTAGTGCTGGATGCAGTTACAACTTGTTCTGGTAAATCAGTTGGTGCTGGATGCAGTTACAACTTGTTCTGGTAAATGAGATAGTGCTGGGTGCAGTTACAACTTGTTCTGGTAAATGAGTTAGTGCTGGGTGCAGTTACAACTTTTGGTAAATGAGTTATTGTTGGATGCAGCTACAACTTGTTCTGGTAAATGAGTTGGTGCTGGATGCAGTTACAACTTGTTCTGGTAAATGAGTTGGTGCTGGATGCAGTTACAACATGTTCTGGTAAATGATTTAGTGCTGGGTGCAGTTACAACTTGTTCTGGTAAATGAGTTAGTTCTGGGTGCAGTTACAATTTGTTCTGGTAAATGAGATAGTGCTGGGTGCAGTTACTACTTGTTCTGGTAAATGATTTAGTGCTGGGTGCAGTTGCAACTTGTTCTGGTAAATGAGTTAGTGCTGGGTGCAGTTACAACTTGTTCTGGTAAATGAGTTAGTTCTGGATACAGTTACAACTTGTTCTGGTAAATGAGTTGGTGCTGGATGCAGTTACAACTTGTTCTGGTAAATGAGTTAGTGCTGGGTGTAGTTACAACTTGTTGTGGTAAATGAGTTAGTGCTGGATGCAGTTACAACTTGTTCTGGTAAATGAGTTGGTGCTGGATGCAGTTACAACATGTTCTGGTAAGTGAGTTAGTGCTGGGTGCAGTTACAACTTGTTGTGGTAAATGAGTTAGTGCTGGATGCAGTTACAACTTGTTCTGGTAAATGAGTTGGTGCTGGATGCAGTTACAACATGTTCTGGTAAATGAGTTAATGCTGGGTGCAGTTACAACTTGTTCTGGTAAATGAGTTAGTGCTGGGTGCAGTTACAACTTGTTCTGGTAAATGAGTTAGTGCTGGGTGCAGTTACAACTTGTTCTGGTAAATGAGTTAGTGCTGGGTGCAGTTACAACTTGTTCTGGTAAATGAGTTAGTGCTGGGTGCAGTTACAACTTGTTCTGGTAAATGAGTTAGTGCTGGGTGCAGTTACAACTTGTTCTGGTAAATGAGTTGGTGCTGGATGCAGTTACAACATGTTCTGGTAAGTGAGTTAGTGCTGGGTGCAGTCATAACTTGTTCTGGTAAATGAGTTAGTGCTGGGTGCAGTCATAACTTGTTCTGGTAAATGAGTTAGTGCTGGGTGCAGTTACAACTTGTTCTGGTAAATGAGTTAGTGCTGGGTGCAGTTACAACTTTTTCTAGTAAATGATTTAGTGCTGGGTGCAGTTACAAATTGTTCTGGTAAATGAGTTAGTGCTGGGTGCAGTTACAACTTGTTCTGGTAAATGAGTTAGTGCTGGATGCAGTTACAACTTGTTCTGGTAAATCAGTTGGTGCTGGATGCAGTTACAACTTGTTCTGGTAAATGAGTTAGTGCTGGGTGCAGTTACAACTTGTTCTGGTAAATGAGTTGGTGCTGGGTGCAGTTACAACTTTTGGTAAATGAGTTATTGTTGGATGCAGCTACAACTTGTTCTGGTAAATGAGTTGGTGCTGGATGCAGTTACAACTTGTTCTGGTAAATGAGTTGGTGCTGGATGCAGTTACAACATGTTCTGGTAAATGAGTTAGTGCTGGGTGCAGTTACAACTTGTTGTGGTAAATGAGTTAGTGCTGGGTGCAGTTACAACTTGTTCTGGTAAATGAGTTAGTGCTGGGTGCAGTTACAACTTGTTCTGGTAAATGAGTTAGTGCTGGGTGCAGTCACAAGTTGTTCTGGTAAATGAGTTAGTGCTGGATGCAGTTACAACTTGTTCTGGTAAATGAGTTAGTGCTGGGTGCAGTCATAACTTGTTCTGGTAAATGAGTTAATGCTGGATGCAGTTACAACTTGTTCTGGTAAATGAGTTAGTGCTGGGTGCAGTCATAACTTGTTCTGGTAAATGAGTTAGTGCTGGGTGCAGTCATAACTTGTTCTGGTAAATGAGTTAGTGCTGGATGCAGTTACAACTTGTTCTGGTAAATGAGTTGGTGCTGGATGCAGTTACAACTTGTTCTGGTAAATGAGTTATTGCTGGGTGCAGTTACAACTTGTTCTGGTAAGTGAGTTAGTGCTGGGTGCAGTTACAACTTGTTCTGGTAAGTGAGTTAGTGCTGGGTGTAGTTACAACTTGTTGTGGTAAATGAGTTAGTGCTGGATGCAGTTACAACTTGTTCTGGTAAATGAGTTGGTGGTGGATGCAGTTACAACATGTTCTGGTAAGTGAGTTAGTGCTGGGTGCAGTTACAACTTGTTGTGGTAAATGAGTTAGTGCTGGGTGCAGTTACAACTTGTTCTGGTAAATGAGTTGGTGCTGGATGCAGTTACAACATGTTCTGGTAAATGAGTTAATGCTGGGTGCAGTTACAACTTGTTCTGGTAAATGAGTTAGTGCTGGGTGCAGTTACAACTTGTTCTGGTAAATGAGTTAGTGCTGGGTGCAGCTACAACTTGTTCTGGTAAATGAGTTAGTGCTGGGTGCAGTTACAACTTGTTCTGGTAAATGAGTTAGTGCTGGGTGCAGTTACAACTTGTTCTGGTAAATGAGTTAGTGCTGGGTGCAGTTACAACTTGTTCTGGTAAATGAGTTAGTGCTGGGTGCAGTTACAAGTTGTTCTGGTAAATGAGATAGTGTTGGGTGCACTTACAACTTGTTCTGGTAAATGAGTTAGTGCTGGGTGCAGGTTCTACTTGTTCTGGTAAATGAGTAAGTGCTGGGTGCAGTTACTACTTGTTCTGGTAAATGAGTTAGTGCTGGGTGCAGTCACAACTTGTTCTGGTAAATGAGTTAGTGCTGGATGCAGTCACAACTTGTTCTGGTAAATGAGTTAGTGCTGGGTGCAGTTACAACTTGTTGTGGTAAATGAGTTAGTGCTGGGTGCAGTTATAACTTGTTCTGGTAGATGAGTTAGTGCTGGGTGCAGTTACAACTTGTTGTGGTAAATGAGTTAGTGCTGGGTGCAGTTACAACTTGTTCTGGTAAATGATTTAGTGCTGGGTGCAGTTACAACTTGTTCTGGTAAATGAGTTAGTGCTGGGTGCAGTCACAAGTTGTTCTGGTAAATGAGTTAGTGCTGGATGCAGTTACAACTTGTTCTGGTAAATGAGTTAGTGCTGGGTGCAGTCACAACTTGTTCTGGTAAATGAGTTAGTGCTGGATGCAGTTACAACTTGTTCTGGTAAATGAGTTAGTGCTGGGTGCAGTCATAACTTGTTCTGGTAAATGAGTTAGTGCTGGGTGTAGTCATAACTTGTTCTGGTAAATGAGTTAGTGCTGGGTGCAGTTACAACTTGTTCTGGTAAATGAGTTAGTGCTGGGTGCAGTTACAACTTTTTCTAGTAAATGATTTAGTGCTGGGTGCAGTTACAAATTGTTCTGGTAAATGAATTAGTGCTGGGTGCAGTTACAACTTGTTCTGGTAAATGAGTTAGTGCTGGATGCAGTTACAACTTGTTCTGGTAAATCAGTTGGTGCTGGATGCAGTTACAACTTGTTCTGGTAAATGAGATAGTGCTGGGTGCAGTTACAACTTGTTCTGGTAAATGAGTTAGTACTGGGTGCAGTTACAACTTTTGGTAAATGAGTTATTGTTGGATGCAGCTAAAACTTGTTCTGGTAAATGAGTTGGTGCTGGATGCAGTTACAACTTGTTCTGGTAAATGAGTTAGTGCTGGGTGCAGTTACAACTTGTTCACTGGTAAATGAGTTAGTGCTGGGTGCAGGTAGCTTGTTGTAGTAAATGGACCAGTGCTGGGTGCAGTTACAACTTGTTCTGGTAAAATGATTTAGTGCTGGGTGGGTTACAACTTGTTCTGGTAAATGAGTTAGTGCTGGGTGCAGTCACAAGAAGTTGTTCTGGTAAATGAGTTAGTGCTGGATGCAGTTACAAATTGTTATTGGTAAATGAGTTAGTGCTGGGTGCAGTTACAACTTGTTCTGGTAAATGAGTTGAGTACTGGGTGCAGTTACAGCTTGTTGTGGTAAATGAGTTAGTGCTGGGTGCAGTTACAACTTGTTCTGGTAAATGATTTAGTGCTGGGTGCAGTTACAACTTGTTCTGGTAAATGAGTTAGTGCTGGGTGCAGTCACAAGTTGTTCTGGTAAATGAGTTAGTGCTGGATGCAGATACAACTTGTTCTGGTAAATGAGTTAGTGCTGGATGCAGTCACAACTTTTTCTGGTAAATGAGTTAGTGCTGGGTGCAGTTACAACTTGTTCTGGTAAATGAGTTAGTGCTGGGTGCAATTACAACTTGTTGTGGTAAATGAGTTAGTGCTGGGTGCAGTTACAACTTGTTCTGGTAAATGAGTTAGTGCTGGGTGCAGTTCCAACTTGTTCTAGTAAATGAGTTAGTGCTGGATGCAGTTACAACTTGTTCTGGTAAATGAGTTGGTGCTGGATGCAGTTACAACTTGTTCTGGTAAATGAGTTAGTTCTGGATGCAGTTACAACTTGTTCTGGTAAATGAGTTGGTGCTGGATGCAGTTACAACTTGTTCTGGTAAATGAGTTAGTGCTGGGTGCAGTTACAACTTGTTCTGGTAAATGAGTTAGTGCTGGGTGCAGTTACAACTTGTTCTGGTAAATGAGTTAGTGCTGGGTGCAGTTACAACTTGTTCTGGTAAATGAGTTAGTGCTGGGTGCAGTCACAAGTTGTTCTGGTAAATGAGTTAGTGCTGGATGCAGTTACAACTTGTTCTGTTAAATGAGTTAGTGCTGGGTGCAGTTACAACTTGTTGTGGTAAATGAGTTAGTGCTGGGTGCAGTTACAACTTGTTCTGGTAAATGAGTTAGTGCTGGGTGCAGTTACAACTTGTTGCGGTAAATGAGTTAGTGCTGGGTGCATTTACAACTTGTTCTAGTAAATGAGTTAGTGCTGGGTGCAGTTACAACTTGTTCTTGTACATGAGTTAGTGCTGGGTGCAGTTACAACTTGTTCTGGTAAATGAGATAGTG
>JAHLWY010002070.1:0-13667 GCA_020002185.1 Paraescarpia echinospica
CTATTGACTGATGTGGGGGCTATAGACTGTGGTACCACCTTGCGGTGTAGCAAAAAATAGGTTTTGTTTTAATGACGTGAAGGACTGAAATCCGTAGTCCCTGTAGTGTGCAGATATGTGCGTACTTAACATTTAAGCTGAATGATGTTGCAACCCAAAGAAGAAGACGCTTATGATGAGCAGATTAAACGATGCACAAAGGATCGAACCGCCGATCGTGTAATGTTGCCCATGCTGTAGAGCTAACAGTAATGTGGCCATCGTTAGAATAGACAACAACTAGGAACCCTATTTAACAGCACAGTTGACATGGATACGCTTTGCTTTCTTTGACAGAATAATGCTGTATAGGTAACGTTTAGCGTACTTGTGATACTGAACGTGTTTACTGTCGCTTATATCAAGTAGAGTAGACAGTTATGCTGAATAGATGTCGCACTTAATCAGTTGATTGTAGTTTTAGTGGGCTGAGCTCGGTTCTTTTACGATGCTTGTGTCGTTGTGAGGAGGCGCCGCGCTGACTGTACTTTGGCGTGTGTGTTCCTTTATATGTTGAACATAGCTGTTACTAGCTGTTTGGGGACACCATAGGCCGTAAGAATCGTCATAATCTTGCCACGATGAACCGTATCAAATGCTTTTCGGAAGTCTACGAATGTCATAATTGCAGGAAGATGCTTTGCTCTAATTCCTTCTATTAACCTTCTCATGGTTAGTACATGACCTACTGTTGTCCTCCCTGTCCGGAATCCATTCTGATTGTCTCTTAGGTGGTGGACAAATTCAAGACGTATTCTGTTCAATATCATCTTGTTGAATGTCTTTGCCACAATGGAGCTCAGGCTAATGCCCCTGTATTTCCCTGCAATGCTTAAATCGCCATTCTTAGGTTTTGGAATAATGTTCAGAACTGTCCACTGTAGCGATATTTTTCTTTCAATCAAAGCTTTGTTGCAAAACTCTAGTATGATACTGTCCAGATCGCCATGTTTTAGCACTTCAGATGGTATACCATCATCCCCGTAGCTCTTTCCATCATTCAGGGATTTCTTGTTCTTCTCCTACTCGTCTCTTTCAAAAGGTCCTTCCTTGATGTTGATATTTGAGATTACAGGTTTGATCTTTTCATCCTCATCTTCTGTGTCTGGTGGACTGCCTAGTAATTTGTGGAAGTGATCGTACCAGTTTTCCACCCTTTGTTCTGCAGGTTTGCCCTTTAGTTGTCCTTTACGAGCTGTCTTTCTACCACTTATCTGGTTTATAAGCTTCCAGCTCTGTCCGTGTCCTTCATTAATGTTTGCATTTTTGACTTTAGCGATGATGCTGCAAAGTTCTTCCTCCTGCACAATGTTACAGGTTGTCTCCGGGTTCTTCCTGGCCTGCTCATATCTCACTCTGTTGTCAGCTACAGTGTTTTGCAGGTATACCCTATAGGCCTCTTCAACTTTCTCTCTGGCTGATGTTACTCGTGGATCATCTGAATATATTTTCTTTTTCTGTTTCTTACTGACAGGAATAATTTTCTCTGTTGCAGCTCTAATCGCTGAAATGAAACGCTCATATCACTCCGTTTCTGTTTCATCTATCAATTCCAGAATCTGAAATAAGTTCCGTACTTCACATGTGTACGGTTTTTGCAAGTCACAGTTCTTGCTTAGCGCACTCCAGTCATACTTCACTTTGCTTGGTGGCGACTTTTTCTTACGAAGATTGAGTCGTATTGTAGCTGTGACAATGCGGTGATCAGATCCGACTCTTGCAAAGGTACTTTACGGTTCACAGTTCATCACGCTGTTTCTCCATTTTTTGTTGACCAGGATATAATCAAGCTGTCGTTTTCCTCCATGTTGGTCCATCACTAGTTGAGCAGATGTGTGACACTAGTTGAGCAGATGTGTGAGGAAGGGGGCGTGGGATTCATAGATTTATGGGGGTACTTTGTTGGGAGAGAAGATATGTACATGAGAGATGGCCTCCATCTAAGTGGAAAGGGGGCATCAGTATTCTCAGAGAATCTGCTGCGATCTGTTGACAGTGGGACAGGTTGCATCTATTTAAACTAAATTCGCAGGGGACTCGCAGAACTGGAGGCAGCAGATAAAGGCAGCAAAGCCAATTTACAGCAAAGACAGTCCTGGCGGAAAACTGTTCTGGAAATACGGAATATAGCTGTGTTTGTTTAAAATTACCGGTATAGTAAACAAAGATATGAACTAAACATTATGGTAGAAGATATTGTCCCTCACATAATAGGTATAACCGAATCATGGGCAACCACCGATATATCAGATGCCGAATTGGGACTGACAGGATATGTAATGTTTAGGAAAGATAGAATAGGAAGAAGGGGAGGTGGAGTTATTTTATATATTAAAGAATCTATCCAGGCTTATGAAATAAAATTAGACAGAGAAGCAGATTGCGAAGAAGCTGTTGGGTGTAACATAGTTACAGGAAACTCAACGTTAACGGTTGGATTAGTTTATCGAAGTCCAAACATAAGCATAGAAGAGAATGAAAAAATACAAAACGCTATAAGGGAAGTAAGCAAACGGGACTGTGTTATTATGGGGGATTTTAACCACGGGCATATACAATGGAAATCTCTACAGAGTATGGGGAGTGAGGACCACAAGTTTTTAGTTTTAGTTCAAGATAGTTTTCCCTTTCTCAGCGTATTGCTAGGGCAACCGGGGAAGATGTAATTTAGACTTAGTTTTATTCTCACAGAATGAAATTAGTTGAGAGCAATGTTAAATTACTTATGAACCTCTAGATAGTGATCACAACCAAGATACGTTTCTACATCAAAGTAAAATCAGAAAGAAATAATAAAAGCAGTTGAGGAGAAATTTCCACAAAGGAAGATATAAGGAAATGAGGAAATATTTAGCAAAGATAGACTGGAATAATACACTGAAGAATAAGACAGCAACAGAATGCTGGAATATCTTAAAGAATGAAATAGAGTGCATCGTAGATAAATTTGTTCCCTTCAAAAAACAAGGGAAACGGACCAGAAAGAAATACTTATCGAAAGAAGCCATTAGAAAAATTAATTATAAACAAATGATGTGGAAGTCTTATAGACGTACTGGCAATGACGAAGACTACAACATTTATAAAGAAGCAGTAAACCAAGCTACAGCTGAAATTAGAAATTCAAAGAGAAGCTATGAACATAAATTAGCTTGTAATATAAAACATGACAAGAGTTTTTATGCGTATGTTCGAAGCAAACAGAAAGTTCAGGATAAGGTCAGTCCTCTAGAAGTTAGTGCTAGAAATATATAATATCAGAGGGATTCTTAATGGCACAAGACTAAATGGTATTTTAGTTCAGTGTTTACACCAGAGACACTTGGATTCACTACCACCAGTACCAGAGGCTAAGTTCAAGGGCAGAATCAGACTATTTTAAGACAGTTAATTTACTTAACTTAAGGAAGTGCTTAGCTAAGAAAATAAGGGCTATGAAGGATAATAAATCACCTGGAGTGGATGGGATTCCGCCCAAACTACTATTGGGAATTGTAGAACAAATTAGCGTACCGCTTGCAACAGTTTTCAATTTGTCATTAGAAGAGGGAGTGGTTCCTTTAGAATGGAAAGAGGCAAACATTATACCGTTATTTAAAAAAGGTTCGAGAAACAAGTAAGAGAACTATAGACCAGTGAGTTTAACATCAGTGATTTGCAAATTATTAGAAAGACTAATTAAAGATCACATGGTGGATTTTCTTGTTAAACATAACTTGATAAACCCATCTCAACATGGGTTTTTAAAGAGGCAGGTCATGCTTAACAAAATTTACGTTTATGTTTTTCAAGGAAGAGATATCACTTAAGTGGGTAGATGATGGATCCCTTAGTAGATATCATCTACTTAGATTTTTCAAAGCTTTCGACAAGGTGCCATTCAGGAGATTACTGAAGCTTAAACTAAAAGCCCTTGGCATAGGAAATGGTATAATAAACTGGATAGAACAATGGCTGATTGACAGAAGACAACGCGTAGTAGTTGATGGGGAGGCTTCACACTGGAAATCGGTATTGAGTGGGGTACCACAGGGATCAGTATTAGGACCTACATTATTCTTAATATATATCAACGATTTGGATGATGAAATAACAAGCAAGGTGTTGAAATTTGCGGATGATACAAAAAGTGTTTAGAAGGATTAAAAGTGATGGAGATAGACAGCATTTACAAGATGATCTTGACAGGTTGATCAAATGGTCTGAAAAGTGGCAAATGTTGTTAAATTTTGGGAAATGTAAATGCCTCCACGCAGGATATAAAAGGAACGAATATGTAGAATATACAATGGGAACTACTAAGTACTGTAAAAAAAGAAGACTTAGGGCTGACAATTAGTGCTGACATGAAGGTTTCAGAGCAGTGTGGAATTGCAGCTTCAAAAGGAAATCAAATCCTTGGATTGATTAAGCGAAATATAGCATATAAAGAAAAAGAACTAATAATACCGCTGTACAAAACAATAGTTAGGCGTCATTTAGAATATTGTATACAAGCGTGGAGGCCATACCGCAAGAAGGATATAGATATGCTAGAAAGAGTACAGAGGAGAGCGACTAAAATGATACCAAAACTGAGGGATCTTAGTTATGAAAAAACGCCTAAAAGAATGTGGTTTAACAACACTAGAGACCAGGAGATTGAGAGGAGATCAGATAGAAGTGTTTAAAATATTGAATGGTTATGAAAATATTGATAGAAATATGTTTTTTTCAGTTAAGAAAGATAGAAAGACTAGAGGACATGAAGTTACATTAGTAAAGGAGCAGTGTAGATTAGACGTGAGAAAGTTCTCATTTTCACAAAGGACTGTGAATGAATGGAACAGATTATCTGATGATTGTGTGGGTGCTAGTAGTGTGAATATGTTTAAAAATAAAATCGACACATACCTCAGAAGGGCTGGATATATGTAGATAAAAAGGTTGGACTCTAGATAAGCCAAAGGGCTTCCATGTCCACCTGCCATCTAGAGTTAATTCTCTGGATGGCAATCTTGTTAAATCTTGTTAAATAAACGTCCAGCGCTTTCCATTTCTCTTGCGGTATCTTGTGTTTGTAACCTCAAGATTTTTCTCAGTGATAAGATCGATAAGGAATTCCCCATTACGGTTTGTATTGTTATCGTAAAGGTCTGTATGGGTACATTTGGCAACCCCCGGTCTAAGTTGTGCATTAAAGTCTCCTACAACCAGCAATATGTTGTACACTGATGCTGATTCGACCGCCCATCTTAAGTCGTTGTAGTAGTCCTTTACGCTATCTACTTCAGCAGGATTGCCGCTGAAGGTGGCAATAAGTATTCGTTTACTGTGTGTTGTAATGTTCTCTGGGGCTCCCATGTCCCTTGTGTTGAGCAGAATGCCTACTCCACCATATGCAGCTCCAGTAGTCGCATTTCTCCAGGCTGTGGTTGTGATCAAAGTTTTACTTTGGATCATCATGTATCGTACTGGTTCGTCATGTACTATACGGTGCTCTTGAATACAAATTACTTCAATTCCCTGTTTCTTCAAGTTCTTCACTAGTTCTTCTCTGAGCCTAGGTGATCGTATGGTTCTAACGTTCAACGTTTGTTTTGCATTTTACCAGTTTCTCCCCTTTACATCCACTGTTGTTAAACTTAAAACGTCCTTGAGGCTTTAGTCGTAGGTCGTCATGTGACCCTCTTCGAGAATCAGTGGTCGTACCAGAAGACAAGTCGGCAGGGACTTTAACCCTGACAAGACAGAGAGACAGAGAGACAGAGAGACAGAGAGACAGAGAGACAGGGAGACAGAGAGACAGAGAGAGAGAGAGAGAGAGAGAGAGAGAGAGAGAGAGAGAGAGAGAGAGAGGAGGAGAGAGAGAGAGGAGAGAGAGATGAGAGAGAGAGAGAGAGAGAGAGAGAGAGAGAGAGAGAGAGAGAGAGAGAGACAGAGAGAGAGAGAGAGAGAGAGAGAGAGAGAGAGAGAGAGAGAGAGAGAGAGAGAGAGAGAGAGAGAGAGAGAGAGAGAGAGAGAGAGAGAGAGAGAGACAGAGACAGAGACAGAGACAGAGACAGAGACAGAGACAGAGAGATAGAGAGACAGAGAGAGAGACTAGAGTTTTACAGTTGGAACACCGACAAAATATACCGAGAATTCGTACAAATAATTACCAGTCGTATTACACTGGATGTGCAAACGACACACCAGTCCGTACGTACGAAGACACATCGCGCCAGATTATTAACAGGATAATCAGCAAAGGTGTTTATCGAATTACACGCCCCTTACTTTGGTATCTTGATGGTGTTTTTATGTGTTTCGTTGAACTTTCTAAATCACGTTCATTGAACTATTTCCTCATTAACCAAAACTTGATCGTAAACAAATTTGGACACACGCCATCGGTTGCTTTTCAGACTTAGTTTCGACAGCACAGCATTTCCGTCGGATCCGTGCATATGGTAGCGACTACATATATCGCTAATTATGCATGTTCATGTAGCGAGCAAGCATTCTGTGTCTCGATCGGGCGCATCCTTCCTGTCTCCATGTACGCCAAGCCCCACTAACAAGCTGAGACACCAATCAAGCGGCTCTCGTGTTGACAAACTTCTTCCGGTGAAAACATGCGCCCTCGATAATTACGTCGTAGTTACAGGTGTATATGTATGCTTGTGTACGTGCGTGCTTTTGTTCGTGCGTGCGTGCGTGTCAACCCGGTATTCGCTTATATTTGGCATCCGTCAGTTTCGCAGATCCACCAGCGATGTCTAATTCTTGCAATGTCATTAAAATTAAAGGCACAAATCTGCTCGTTAACGTAAAACAGTTATGTATATCTTCAAGTTAACCCTCTAATGTCTTTTATTGATCCACAATATTTTTTAATAGATTTTGATAGTTTTCTTTAAATATCCGACAATAAAACCTTTGTCCGGCGAAAAGTGTTTCTATCCCTTATACTGTCGGCCTACTGTGTCCCCGATTGACGGGAATTTAATGAGTCCATCTTAACAAAATTAAACATGTTTCATGGTAGGGGCCTACGACTAACATAAAAAGTAGACATTTTTACCTACATGTTGGTGACAACACGATTGACTAAATGTGTCGTGTATTCATTAAGTGTTAGGTTATTGTGGAGGAAGGTAAACTTAAATTTTTTCTTTGGTCAAAGTCGTCCCCATGTTTTTGTATATATTCGAACCCAGATCAAAAGTCTGGAGTGAAATGAGCTCATGTGCAGTGAATGTTGAACGCTTCGGTTGATATCTTTTGTTGCGAGAATGACGCAGTGCTGTACATTAATGATGACAAATGATGCTCTGTTTCTCGTCCGCCAGTCGAGGCGAGTGATGTGTGTGTCTTTTCCGCACGTTTCACCTCAGACACATAAATCGGTGTCAGTCTTCTATTTACAAAACACACACGCATTCGTCAGACTAAATCACGCGGCTACACCGCGCACATTCCATTGAGACTCGAATGGGACACGTAGTAAACAATGCGCTTTGTGTCCGAGTGTCATGCCGCTCGTCTAGCGCCCCTCCCAAACACTTTGGTCCTAGCGGGATACCGGGCGCTGTCGAATCTCGACGTAGATACGACCGGAATTGAACAATTTCATTATACATAAAATACCGGATGCGCGGACCCTACATGAAGCAACAGTTGCCTGCTACACAGAAAACGAAGTGCGACAGGTGTCGAAGTGGGTCCACTGAATCACAGTAATGAGTGGACAGGACACGGGACCCCTGCCCGGCCAACCTACTGGTCTTTCGCTACTCACTTCCGCCCCAGAATGCCATGGCATTGTCAGGAAGCACGCATTGTTAGGACGCAGCCAGTGCTCCCAGGTGACTTTTCACGTGCAGTTGTCAAGTCGTCACTGTGTAGATTGTTATTAGATGAACTGACGTCTACGGATTTCTGCTTGTAGCACGTATTTTGTGTGTGCGTGCTTGTGTGCGTGCGTGCGTGCGTGCGTGCATGCGTTAGTGTGTGTGCGAGCTTGTGTGCGTGCGTGCGTGCGTGCGTGCGTGCGTGCGGGTTCTAGATCAAAGCAGTGATGGTAGGATCTGGTAAATATGTTTATTCCCCTGGCCGTAGCATGTGCCTCCAGCAACACGTTTGGTATAGCAATAGCATAGTAATCTAAACAATTCTTCTTCGTTTCCTTTATGGATTTTTCAGTTGCACCCATACATCACCAGTGGGAAATCCTTCCAGCTCTCGCGTCCGCCACTGCTGTCATGTTGACAGCAAAAAAATAAATAATTGAATCTTCGAATGTTTTCATTGAGCACTAATCATTTTAGAACTCAAGAAAATGATGCTATCCGCTAACTGATCATGTAACCGTTTGAACTATTCCGTCTTATTTGTTGTTGTTTTGTTATAAAATATAGGCTAACCTTTAAATTTGTCTATGAGTGATAATTTTACTGATTTCACCGTCAGTTTACCGTTTTTCCTTGACGTTTCTAGTGCTTTCAGCGATATCCCTCAGACGGCTACCGCTAGATGGCGACACGATAGTCCTTCTGCGCAGACGTAGTCACTCCGGTGTGTGCCCTCCGCGCCCGCGCCCGCGCCCTGGGTGACTCTTCTAGAGATCGTCATAGATGTGTGAGAGACGGTACCAGATTGCATCTGTTTTTCTCCAGTCCGACTCTATCTACAAATGTGCCCCCCATATTTTAGTTTTCGATTTTTAATTTTAATAATATTACGTTAGGTCTTCTTTCCTTTTCGTTCTGCAATCTACGTGTTGTCGTCAGCATCAAAGGTTGTTGATGCATCTTCCCTTCCGTCGTCTGGCCTCAGTGGTCGCAGTTCTGCTCTTTCCATAGTGTCGGTTGAAGACAAATGAGGAGAGTACATACAAACCCATCTAACGCAATTGCTAATACCAACACACATATATACGCACATCGTCGTTGTTAAATAAAATCAATACTTCATATTCAATAAGATTATATATTCGGCACGTGTCAAAGAATGCTGCAAAAGCAAAACTATTAATTTACATATCAACGACTGTTATTCTCCGAAACGCCGCACAATGCGTCAGTTAGCAGAGCCACGTGTACATGACATTTTTACGCCTCGACTGGAAACAGTATGCCTGGTCATCGGTATAGGCACGAAACGATACACATATTGAATTTCCGTTAGAGGTAAGTGTTTTATCCGCGCTTTCATTTAGGAACCCTTTAAGCTGGCATTTATACATGGCAGCATAGGTTTAGTGTAGGATAGGTTGAGAAGTGTTTCACTTCGTCGTCGTACTCGGGGGAGGGAAAAACAGAGCCGGTGCTCCCGCAGCCACGGCCATTGAGAGCGATGCCATGTCAGTGGCGACGCCAGTGGCGGTGACAGGGTCTGCGAGAGCGCGCCAGACGCATGCGCCGCACGCTCGCGGATCAATCAGCGACCGACTGGAGCAGCGCGAACCATATGCGGCGATCTGGTCGTAAGTAACAGTTGTCAAGCGAAGTGTGTGTGCTTGCGGCGCCGACAACGCGACGTGGAAGCTACCAGGGTGCGTCAATGCACTGTCACGACCGACAAGAGTCGCCAAGTACGCCATACAGTGGCTGACAAGTGGACACCTCGCGCGGTCTCACTGCCAAGAGGAGTAGGCAAACTAGGCACCGCGTCGCGAGCTACACACCCGCAGCGAGGCGTCGGCCGGTGTCGCAGGTAACGCGTTCGCGTCCCCTTGACCAACCGACCAACCGGGCATGTCGTGGTGGGGTCCTGTTGTCAACCGGTCAGTGTGACGCCATGAGTCGATGAAGACAGCGTGACCCACAGTTGTTAAGTGGTCGAATAAAGACAGAGGGCAAACTTCAGCAAGGTGTTTGCGGGCGAACGCGCCACGGCGAATGGATGTAGAGCAAGCGTGACAGTCGCATCAGACTGGGTGCGGTGTGTGTACACGGGTGACGCCGCCATGGCAGAGCTACTTTCTAGAATCGCATTCTGCTGCATCGCATTGTCTGTGAGCGCCGACGTCATCGACGTGGGGGTGATTCTGCCGATGAAGGGTGACTACGCGTGGATCTACCCGAAGACGGGGCCGGGCATCGCATACGCCGTCGAGACGATCGCCGCGCGCTCGGACATCCTCGCCGGACACACCCTGCGGGTCAACTACGGCGACTCTAACTGCTCAGATACCGACGGACCTCTGGTCGCCATCGATATGTACATCAATCGAAAGACGCACGTTTTCGTTGGACCGGCGTGCGAGTACGCCATTGCACCCATCGCTCGATTCTCACCACATTGGAACATCCCCATCATCACCGGCGGCGCCTTCGTGCACGCCTTCTCCGACAAGAGGCAGTACTCGCTCCTTACACGTATGGGGGGCTCGTACGCTAAGCTCGGGGAGTTCGTGGAGAGTCTGTGGCGGCAGTTCGAGTGGAACGGAGCTGGGCTGATTTATCACAGCAACATTGGCGCCAAGACCGCGCAGGGTCGCACCGATTGCTACTTCCTCATGGAGGCCATCTATCTGTCGTTGCAAGCCCTCAACAAAAACATGATCTGGTACAAAGCCTTCGACCAGACGGCCGACGCCGGATCCGCTAACTTCAGCAGCATGTTGAAAGAGGCGTCGAAAAACGTGCGAAGTAAGCAGTTATTCAGCTCTTATCCTTCTGTACTAACCCTTCATCGCTGAGACAGACCGCCATCTGTCGTAATACACATGATGCAGGCTATACTTCCGTGAAGTTCAGCCGCAGGTTATACCCATCCGTTTCAAACATTGTCGTCGCGTGCCAACGTGTTTATTGTAGCGTGCATTGGCTGTATGTCCCTGCAGTACCCAGATGCCGTGATCTTGAGTCACTCGAGTAAGCCAGTTGCCTTTTTATACCTCTCTTTATTGGAATAGTTAATAGCTACGTGTCGGTGCAAGGCATTGTTGACATTATTTGCGGCGTTTGTGTACCCCCCCTACAATTAATTGGTGACCATTTTCTTGTTGAAAATATTGCGTGTTAGATACGATAGGTTGGTATAATCATGCGAGCCCATCATCCCTGATAATAGTTTTATTTTGCCACATATAACAAAAACATAGCTTTGTTTTGAAATGTATATCAGTGTGCAGATATCATACTACACATGTTTGGTATTTTCCATGTTCTCTCCAGAATTACAAATAGTTTGTTCAACGAAACAAATATACTACCAAACTGGAGGGGTAGACCCCACAAAGGTACCCATAATAGTTAATGACCGTAATATAATTCGTAGCGAGGCAAATTATTCCCGGAGCGCTATCGGCGTATGCTGCCAGTCTCTCAACGCGTGTCGGGGATTCGGTCCCTCATTAGGTTATCCGTGTTTACCTTCCCTCAACGCAATCCACTTTCCTCCGCAATCCGACCCCCAGATACCATCCCTGAACCCGCCCTGCTGGCTCTGATGCTGTCAAAGCGGGTTGCGTCTGAGGCTACTTTCCGTCGATACGCGAGTTCTGTCGTTGGGGATAGAACCTTGGTTCTGTTCCGCGTTCAGTGCACATACGCATACAGTGCTAGTCGTGTTGAGACGGTACCCTTCTAGAATTCGTTTGCATCCAGAAAAAATATGAACAGGAAAAAGAGGTTACACTTCTTCTGCGCACGTTACATTTCTAATTATTAGGGTATATACACAATATAGTCGGTCTCACATGCACCTGTCAATGATGTGAATAAAGACAACCTGATTTGTTTAGGTGACAAAATAGGGACACTATCTTCAGTTGTTATTAAAACGGAACCGTAACTTTGCGGGCAGTGTAGAATCCCCCGCGACTGATCTGTAGCAATTGTAATGTAGACGGAAGGTACGTGTATATAGTGTGCGTTTTGCCCGGCCTGACTGATACCGACGTTCCGACCCAATCAATAACAATAGCTCTCGCTCGGGGACGTCCGCTAGTGCACTAGTTCTTTCTTATACGTGATCGTGACACCACATCGTAAGACTCACCTAAACATCACTCCGATCACCATAACTCTAAACACACGGCTGACGTTAGGGCGCTCGTAGCTAGTAAAGATCGTTTACAGTTTATTTTAGCGGAGCAATTTAAAGGTATGGAGGCCGCCTACGTGTGTTTAATGAACTACAATTTGACCGTTATTATATATGTTCGTGAGTTGCCATTAGGAATGCAGTGTAAACATAAAATTCGATATGGAACAATAAACATATCACGGGCAAATCATCTGAACATTTGTAGTTCATCTAAAATCTGCATTGAATCAACTCCCCGCTACTTAAAAAATTTACTAAACTGTAGCTATCTTTCATAAACAAACTCAAGGCTTATTTGTTTGAATTTGCGGCGGTCCCTTGCTCTAATGATGACTCTTGCGCGTGCCTGTTCAAGATTTTGCCTAATGATTCTTATATGCTGCGCCTCTGACCTCAGGGTCCTCTCGATATAGGCGCTATGCAAGTTTATTATTAATTTTGTTTACATTTTCACGAACACGATGTTAGATTAAACGCAACTTACACCATACAACATGGTTTTACAGTACTTAACACAGATCAGACTTTTTATTTGTAACAATTGCGATTTTAACGTTGCGTTGCATTGGTGTTTTGCTTAGATATTGGTAATATACAATATACTTGCTATGGGGCAGCTGGTGATGATTCCCGCTTGCGGGTGGAGGTGCGTTATATATAAAGCGGATACGTTTAATTGCAACGAAACATCTGTTCTGTGTCCTGACGGAGATTGCCCGGCAACAAGATCCGAGTACGATTTGGTGCAATGGCTCGTAAATGATGCACGCCGCTCGCGTCGTATTTCTAAAAATAATTTGTTTGAACATTTTCATGCGTACGCTGCAAACTGTGCGCATTAACGCACCTCGATGATGGAACATGCGTTTGATTGACAGCTCTAATACTATTTAGCGTTTTATTTGCGGTATTAAACGGGTCAGGTTGGCACGGTGTTTGCAAACTGGAGTATGTGAGGCAGACTGCCGGAAATACTGGCTGGACGCAGTAGCACACTCGTGATGTTGGGCTGGCGTGTGGACATATGTCAGTTATTGTCTGTTAGTCTGTCTATCTTCTTCTTTTTCTTCCCATGATTCCTTGCGCGTTGGTGGTCCACTTTTAGTCGGTCGGTCGGTCGGTCGGTCGGTCGGTCGTGATAAGCTCAGTACGGAAGTAGCGAAATTATCACCCTGGATATTTTATCTGCCCTTTTGCCTTTAATTGCCAATACGCTTTTATATTGCTCTTATATTGCACCCACTCTTGGCGTCCAAACTTAATCATCCCGATCGGTCATCAAGAGATATCTCCAACACGGAGGAAGCAAACAGAGAAGCGATAATATAAATCACATCAATTGATGCAATGACTATTGACCATCTCAAACCATTGCCTACTTCAACGAGCTCCTCGTGTAGGTCGCATATACGGCACGCTGTGGCAGGAGAGTGGAAGCGGTTCGTCTTTGGCTTTTACCAACATTATTTGTGTGTGTTTATACGTGCGTGCGTGCGTGCGCCCCCGTGTGTGGGCGTACAGGGTGCGTGGGCGTGTGCGCGCACGGTGCGTATACTTGTGCGTGCGCTTGTGCGCGCGCGCATGTGTGTGTTTGTGTGGGAGTGCGTGCG
>JAHLWY010002071.1:0-13663 GCA_020002185.1 Paraescarpia echinospica
TCAATTGAAAATCACAGCATAATATTTCGCTTATCAGAAAGAAAAACTTACAGTAACAGCAATGTTGATGTTTTCTGATGGTTAGTTTCACTTATAGGGGATAAACCATCACTTAAGGACATTGCCAAAAGCTGAATATTGATAAATTGAAAGAGTTAACCTTATATTTCGCATATATTACCCAACTGGGGATTACTATCACTGCAATCTAAGGCATTTTCTAAAGGTTGATTTTCATTTTAAAACTGTCAAACTAAATATTGACAAATTCACATTAATAAGATAATATTTCGCTTGTAAGACAAAATAACTTACAAAAGAAACAACAATGTAGAGTTTTTCTGACGGTTAGTTTTCATTTGAATTCCACTTAACAGTTAGAAACGTTTGCCAAACTCTGAATACTCATCAATTGAAAGTGACAACATCATATTTTTGCGTTGTGACTGTACACCTCACTTTATCACAGCAACCTACGTTTTCTGACCGTTAGTTTTTATTTATAGGGTTATTATATATCCTGTAAAACGTTGCTAAAGGCTGAAAATCAATCAATTGAAAATCTGGCATAATATTTCCTTATCAGAAAGAAACTTACAGTAACAGCAATGTAGATGTTTTCTGATGGTTAGTTTTCATTTAAAAACTGTCAAACGCTAAATATCGACAAATTCACATTAATAAGATAATATTTCGCTTGTAAGACAAAATAACTTACAAAAACAACAATGTAGAAGTTTTCTGACGGTTAGTTTTCATTTATAGGAGTTACTTAACAGTTAAACGTTGCCAAACTCTGAATACTCATCAATTGAAAGTGACAACATCATATTTTGCGTTTATGACTGTACACCTCACTATCACAGCAACCTACACGTTTTCTGACCGTTAGTTTTTATTTATAGGGTTGTATATATCCTATAAAACGTTGCTAAAGGCTAAAAATCAATCAATTGAAAATCACAGCATAATATTTCGCTTATCAGAAAGAAAAACTTACAGTAACAGTAATGTAGATGTTTTCTGATGGTTAGTTTCACTTATAGGGGAAACCATCACTTAAGAACATTGCCAAAAGCTTAATATTGATAAATTGAAAGAGTTAACCTTATATTTCGCATATATTACTGTAAGGGTCACTATCACTGCAATCTAGACATTTTCTAACGGTTAGTTTTCATTTAAAAACTGTCAAACGCTAAATATCGACAAATTCACATTAATAAGATAATATTTCGCTTGTAAGACAAAATAACTTACAAAAACAACAATGTAGAAGTTTTCTGACGGTTAGTTTTCATTTATAGGAGTTACTTAACAGTTAAACGTTGCCAAACTCTGAATACTCATCAATTGAAAGTGACAACATCATATTTTGCGTTTATGACTGTACACCTCACTATCACAGCAACCTACACGTTTTCTGACCGTTAGTTTTTATTTATAGGGTTGTATATATCCTATAAAACGTTGCTAAAGGCTAAAAATCAATCAATTGAAAATCACAGCATAATATTTCGCTTATCAGAAAGAAAAACTTACAGTAACAGTAATGTAGATGTTTTCTGATGGTTAGTTTCACTTATAGGGGAAACCATCACTTAAGAACATTGCCAAAAGCTTAATATTGATAAATTGAAAGAGTTAACCTTATATTTCGCATATATTACTGTAAGGGTCACTATCACTGCAATCTAGACATTTTCTAACGGTTAGTTTTCATTTAAAAACTGTCAAACGCTAAATATCGACAAATTCACATTAATAAGATAATATTTCGCTTGTAAGACAAAATAACTTACAAAAACAACAATGTAGAAGTTTTCTGACGGTTAGTTTTCATTTATAGGAGTTACTTAACAGTTAAACGTTGCCAAACTCTGAATACTCATCAATTGAAAGTGACAACATCATATTTTGCGTTTATGACTGTACACCTCACTATCACAGCAACCTACACGTTTTCTGACCGTTAGTTTTTATTTATAGGGTTGTATATATCCTATAAAACGTTGCTAAAGGCTAAAAATCAATCAATTGAAAATCACAGCATAATATTTCGCTTATCAGAAAGAAAAACTTACAGTAACAGCAATGTAGATGTTTTCTGATGGTTAGTTTCACTTATAGGGGATAATCATCACTTAAGAACATTGCCAAAAGTTGAATATTGATAAATTGAAAGAGTTAACCCTATATTTCGCATATATTACTGTACGGGTCATTATCACAGCAATCTAGACATTTTCTGACGGTTACTTTTCATTTAAAAACTGTCAAACGCTAAATATCGACAAATTCACATTAATAAGATAATATTTCGCTTGTAAGACAGAATAACTTACGAAAACAACAATGTAGAAGTTTTTTGACGGTTAGTTTTCATTTATAGGAGTTAATTAACAGTTAAACGTTGCCAAACTCTGAATACTCATCAATTGAAAGTGACAACATCATATTTTGCGTTTATGACTGTACACCTCACTATCACAGCAACCTACACGTTTTCTGACTGTTAGTTTTTATTTATAGGGTTGTATATATCCTATAAAACGTTGCTAAAGACTGAAAATCAATCAATTGAAAATCACAGCATAATATTTCGCTTATCAGAAAGAAAAACTTACAGTAACAGCAATGTAAATGTTTTCTGATGGTTAGTTTCACTTATAGGGAATAAACCATCACTTAAGAACATTGCCAAAAGCTGATTATTGATAAATTGAAAGAGTTAACCTTATATTTCGCAAATATTACTGTAAGGGTCACTATCACTGCAATCTAGACATTTTCTGACGGTTAGTTTTCATTTAAAAACTGTCAAACGCTAAATATCGACAAATTCACATTAATAAGATAATATTTCGCTTGAAAGACAAAATAACTTACAAAAACAACAATGTAGAAGTTTTTTGACGGTTAGTTTTCATTTATAGGAGATAATTATTACTTAAAAACGTTGCCAAACTATGAATACTGATCAATTGAAAGTGACAACATCATATTTTGCATGTATTACTGTACTCATCAGTATCACAGCAACCTACACTTTTTCTGACTTAGTTTTTATTTATAGGGTTGTATATATCCTATAAAACGTTGCTAAACGCTTGAAACAAATCAATTGAAAATCACAGCATAATATTTCGCTTATCAGAAAGAAAAACTTACAGTAACAGCAATGTAGATGTTTTCTGATGGTTATTTTCACATATAGGGGATAATCATGACTTAAGAACATTGCCAAAAGTTGAATATTGATAAATTGAAAGAGTTAACCCTATATTTCGCATATATTACTGTACGGGTCATTATCACAGCATTCTAGACATTTTCTGACGGTTACTTTTCATTTAAAAACTGTCAAACGCTAAATATCGACAAATTCACATTAATAAGATAATATTTCGCTTGTAAGACAGAATAACTTACGAAAACAACAATGTAGAAGTTTTTTGACGGTTAGTTTTCATTTATAGGAGTTAATTAACAGTTAAACGTTGCCAAACTCTGAATACTCATCAATTGAAAGTGACAACATCATATTTTGCGTTTATGACTGTACACCTCACTATCACAGCAACCTACACGTTTTCTGACTGTTAGTTTTTATTTATAGGGTTGTATATATCCTATAAAACGTTGCTAAAGGCTAAAAATCAATCAATTGAAAATCACAGCATAATATTTCGCTTATCAGAAAGAAAAACTTACAGTAACAGCAATGTAGATGTTTTCTGATGGTTAGTTTCACTTATAGGGGAAACCATCACTTAAGAACATTGCCAAAAGCTGAATATTGATAAATTGAAAGAGTTAACCTTATATTTCGCATATATTACTGTAAGGGTCACTATCACTGCAATCTAGACATTTTCTAAAGGTTAGTTTTCATTTAAAAACTGTCAAACGCTAAATATTGACAAATTCACATTAATAAGATAATATTTCGCTTGTAAGACAAAATAACTTACAAAAACAACAATGTAGAAGTTTTCTGACGGTTAGTTTTCATTTATAGGAGTTACTTAACAGTTAAACGTTGCCAAACTCTGAATACTCATCAATTGAAAGTGACAACATCATATTTTGCGTTTATGACTGTACACCTCACTATCACAGCAACCTACACGTTTTCTGACCGTTAGTTTTTATTTATAGGGTTGTATATATCCTATAAAACGTTGCTAAAGGCTGAAAATCAATCAATTGAAAATCACAGCATAATATTTCGCTTATCAGAAAGAAAAACTTACAGTAACAGCAATGTAGATGTTTTCTGATGGTTAGTTTTCATTTAAAAACTGTCAAACGCTAAATATCGACAAATTCACATTAATAAGATAATATTTCGCTTGTAAGACAAAATAACTTACAAAAACAACAATGTAGAAGTTTTTTGACGGTTAGTTTTCATTTATAGGAGTTAATTAACAGTTAAACGTTGCCAAACTCTGAATACTCATCAATTGAAAGTGACAACATCATATTTTGCGTTTATGACTGTACACCTCACTATCACAGCAACCTACACGTTTTCTGACCGTTAGTTTTTATTTATAGGGTTGTATATATCCTATAAAACGTTGCTAAAGGCTGAAAATCAATCAATTGAAAATCACAGCATAATATTTCGCTTATCAGAAAGAAAAACTTACAGTAACAGCAATGTAGATGTTTTCTGATGGTTAGTTTCACTTATAGGGGAAACCATCACTTAAGAACATTGCCAAAAGCTGAATATTGATAAATTGAAAGAGTTAACCTTATATTTCGCATATATTACTGTAAGGGTCACTATCACTGCAATCTAGACATTTTCTAACGGTTAGTTTTCATTTAAAAACTGTCAAACGCTAAATATCGACAAATTCACATTAATAAGATAATATTTCGCTTGTAAGACAAAATAACTTACAAAAACAACAATGTAGAAGTTTTCTGACGGTTAGTTTTCATTTATAGGAGTTACTTAACAGTTAAACGTTGCCAAACTCTGAATACTCATCAATTGAAAGTGACAACATCATATTTTGCGTTTATGACTGTACACCTCACTATCACAGCAACCTACACGTTTTCTGACCGTTAGTTTTTATTTATAGGGTTGTATATATCCTATAAAACGTTGCTAAAGGCTAAAAATCAATCAATTGAAAATCACAGCATAATATTTCGCTTATCAGAAAGAAAAACTTACAGTAACAGTAATGTAGATGTTTTCTGATGGTTAGTTTCACTTATAGGGGAAACCATCACTTAAGAACATTGCCAAAAGCTTAATATTGATAAATTGAAAGAGTTAACCTTATATTTCGCATATATTACTGTAAGGGTCACTATCACTGCAATCTAGACATTTTCTAACGGTTAGTTTTCATTTAAAAACTGTCAAACGCTAAATATCGACAAATTCACATTAATAAGATAATATTTCGCTTGTAAGACAAAATAACTTACAAAAACAACAATGTAGAAGTTTTCTGACGGTTAGTTTTCATTTATAGGAGTTACTTAACAGTTAAACGTTGCCAAACTCTGAATACTCATCAATTGAAAGTGACAACATCATATTTTGCGTTTATGACTGTACACCTCACTATCACAGCAACCTACACGTTTTCTGACCGTTAGTTTTTATTTATAGGGTTGTATATATCCTATAAAACGTTGCTAAAGGCTGAAAATCAATCAATTGAAAATCACAGCATAATATTTCGCTTATCAGAAAGAAAAACTTACAGTAACAGCAATGTAGATGTTTTCTGATGGTTAGTTTCACTTATAGGGGATAATCATCACTTAAGAACATTGCCAAAAGTTGAATATTGATAAATTGAAAGAGTTAACCCTATATTTCGCATATATTACTGTACGGGTCATTATCACAGCAATCTAGACATTTTCTGACGGTTACTTTTCATTTAAAAACTGTCAAACGCTAAATATCGACAAATTCACATTAATAAGATAATATTTCGCTTGTAAGACAGAATAACTTACGAAAACAACAATGTAGAAGTTTTTTGACGGTTAGTTTTCATTTATAGGAGTTAATTAACAGTTAAACGTTGCCAAACTCTGAATACTCATCAATTGAAAGTGACAACATCATATTTTGCGTTTATGACTGTACACCTCACTATCACAGCAACCTACACGTTTTCTGACTGTTAGTTTTTATTTATAGGGTTGTATATATCCTATAAAACGTTGCTAAAGACTGAAAATCAATCAATTGAAAATCACAGCATAATATTTCGCTTATCAGAAAGAAAAACTTACAGTAACAGCAATGTAAATGTTTTCTGATGGTTAGTTTCACTTATAGGGAATAAACCATCACTTAAGAACATTGCCAAAAGCTGATTATTGATAAATTGAAAGAGTTAACCTTATATTTCGCAAATATTACTGTAAGGGTCACTATCACTGCAATCTAGACATTTTCTGACGGTTAGTTTTCATTTAAAAACTGTCAAACGCTAAATATCGACAAATTCACATTAATAAGATAATATTTCGCTTGAAAGATAAAATAACTTACAAAAACAACAATGTAGAAGTTTTTTGACGGTTAGTTTTCATTTATAGGAGATAATTATTACTTAAAAACGTTGCCAAACTATGAATACTGATCAATTGAAAGTGACAACATCATATTTTGCATGTATTACTGTACTCATCAGTATCACAGCAACCTACACTTTTTCTGACTTAGTTTTTATTTATAGGGTTGTATATATCCTATAAAACGTTGCTAAACGCTTGAAACAAATCAATTGAAAATCACAGCATAATATTTCGCTTATCAGAAAGAAAAACTTACAGTAACAGCAATGTAGATGTTTTCTGATGGTTAGTTTCCATTTAAAAACTGTCAAACGCTAAATATCGACAAATTCACATTAATAAGATAATATTTCGCTTGTAAGACAAGATAACTTACAAAAACAACAATGTAGAAGTTTTCTGACGGTTAGTTTTCATTTATAGGAGTTAATTAACAGTTAAACGTTGCCAAACTCTGAATACTCATCAATTGAAAGTGACAACATCATATTTTGCGTTTATGACTGTACACCTCACTATCACAGCAACCTACACGTTTTCTGACCGTTAGTTTTTATTTATAGGGTTATATATCCTATAAAACGTTGCTAAAGGCTGAAAATCAATCAATTGAAAATCACAGCATAATATTTCGCTTATCAGAAAGAAAAACTTACAGTAACAGCAATGTAGATGTTTTCTGATGGTTATTTTCACATATAGGGGATAATCATGACTTAAGAACATTGCCAAAAGTTGAATATTGATAAATTGAAAGAGTTAACCCTATATTTCGCATATATTACTGTACGGGTCATTATCACAGCATTCTAGACATTTTCTGACGGTTACTTTTCATTTAAAAACTGTCAAACGCTAAATATCGACAAATTCACATTAATAAGATAATATTTCGCTTGTAAGACAGAATAACTTAACGAAAACAACAATGTAGAAGTTTTCTGACGGTTAATTTTCATTTATAGGAGTTAATTAACAGTTAAACGTTGCCAAACTCTGAATACTCATCAATTGAAAGTGACAACATCATATTTTGCGTTTATGACTGTACACCTCACTATCACAGCAACCTACACGTTTTCTGACTGTTAGTTTTTATTTATAGGGTTGTATATATCCTATAAAACGTTGCTAAAGACTGAAAATCAATCAATTGAAAATCACAGCATAATATTTCGCTTATCAGAAAGAAAAACTTACAGTAACAGCAATGTAAATGTTTTCTGATGGTTAGTTTCACTTATAGGGAATAAACCATCACTTAAGAACATTGCCAAAAGCTGATTATTGATAAATTGAAAGAGTTAACCTTATATTTCGCAAATATTACTGTAAGGGTCACTATCACTGCAATCTAGACATTTTCTGACGGTTAGTTTTCATTTAAAAACTGTCAAACGCTAAATATCGACAAATTCACATTAATAAGATAATATTTCGCTTGAAAGACAAAATAACTTACAAAAACAACAATGTAGAAGTTTTTTGACGGTTAGTTTTCATTTATAGGAGATAATTATTACTTAAAAACGTTGCCAAACTATGAATACTGATCAATTGAAAGTGACAACATCATATTTTGCATGTATTACTGTACTCATCAGTATCACAGCAACCTACACTTTTTCTGACTTAGTTTTTATTTATAGGGTTGTATATATCCTATAAAACGTTGCTAAACGCTTGAAACAAATCAATTGAAAATCACAGCATAATATTTCGCTTATCAGAAAGAAAAACTTACAGTAACAGCAATGTAGATGTTTTCTGATGGTTAGTTTCCATTTAAAAACTGTCAAACGCTAAATATCGACAAATTCACATTAATAAGATAATATTTCGCTTGTAAGACAAGATAACTTACAAAAACAACAATGTAGAAGTTTTCTGACGGTTAGTTTTCATTTATAGGAGTTAATTAACAGTTAAACGTTGCCAAACTCTGAATACTCATCAATTGAAAGTGACAACATCATATTTTGCGTTTATGACTGTACACCTCACTATCACAGCAACCTACACGTTTTCTGACCGTTAGTTTTTATTTATAGGGTTATATATCCTATAAAACGTTGCTAAAGGCTGAAAATCAATCAATTGAAAATCACAGCATAATATTTCGCTTATCAGAAAGAAAAACTTACAGTAACAGCAATGTAGATGTTTTCTGATGGTTATTTTCACATATAGGGGATAATCATGACTTAAGAACATTGCCAAAAGTTGAATATTGATAAATTGAAAGAGTTAACCCTATATTTCGCATATATTACTGTACGGGTCATTATCACAGCATTCTAGACATTTTCTGACGGTTACTTTTCATTTAAAAACTGTCAAACGCTAAATATCGACAAATTCACATTAATAAGATAATATTTCGCTTGTAAGACAGAATAACTTAACGAAAACAACAATGTAGAAGTTTTCTGACGGTTAATTTTCATTTATAGGAGTTAATTAACAGTTAAACGTTGCCAAACTCTGAATACTCATCAATTGAAAGTGACAACATCATATTTTGCGTTTATGACTGTACACCTCACTATCACAGCAACCTACACGTTTTCTGACTGTTAGTTTTTATTTATAGGGTTGTATATATCCTATAAAACGTTGCTAAAGACTGAAAATCAATCAATTGAAAATCACAGCATAATATTTCGCTTATCAGAAAGAAAAACTTACAGTAACAGCAATGTAAATGTTTTCTGATGGTTAGTTTCACTTATAGGGAATAAACCATCACTTAAGAACATTGCCAAAAGCTGATTATTGATAAATTGAAAGAGTTAACCTTATATTTCGCAAATATTACTGTAAGGGTCACTATCACTGCAATCTAGACATTTTCTGACGGTTAGTTTTCATTTAAAAACTGTCAAACGCTAAATATCGACAAATTCACATTAATAAGATAATATTTCGCTTGAAAGACAAAATAACTTACAAAAACAACAATGTAGAAGTTTTTTGACGGTTAGTTTTCATTTATAGGAGATAATTATTACTTAAAAACGTTGCCAAACTATGAATACTGATCAATTGAAAGTGACAACATCATATTTTGCATGTATTACTGTACTCATCAGTATCACAGCAACCTACACTTTTTCTGACTTAGTTTTTATTTATAGGGTTGTATATATCCTATAAAACGTTGCTAAACGCTTGAAACAAATCAATTGAAAATCACAGCATAATATTTCGCTTATCAGAAAGAAAAACTTACAGTAACAGCAATGTAGATGTTTTCTGATGGTTAGTTTCACTTATAGGGGATAAACCATCACTTAAGGACATTGCCAAAAGCTGAATATTGATAAATTGAAAGAGTTAACCTTATATTTCGCATATATTACTGTAAGGGTCACTACCACTGCAATCTAGACATTTTCTGACGGTTAGTTTTCATTTAAAAACTGTCAAACGCTAAATATCGACAAATTCACATGAATAAGATAATATTTCGCTTGTAAGACAAAATAACTTACAAAAACAACAATGTAGAAGTTTTCTGACTGTTAGTTTTCATTTATAGGAGTTAATTAACAGTTAAACGTTGCCAAACTCTGAATACTCATCAATTGAAAGTGACAACATCATATTTTGCGTTTATGACTGTACACCTCACTATCACAGCAACCTACACGTTTTCTGACTGTTAGTTTTTATTTATAGGGTTGTATATATCCTATAAAACGTTGCTAAAGGCTGAAAATCAATCAATTGAAAATCACAGCATAATATTTCGCTTATCAGAAAGAAAAACTTACAGTAACAGCAATGTAGATGTTTTCTGATGGTTAGTTTTCATTTAAAAACTGTCAAACGCTAAATATCGACAAATTCACATTAATAAGATAATATTTCGCTTGTAAGACAAAATAACTTACAAAAACAACAATGTAGAAGTTTTCTGACGGTTAGTTTTCATTTATAGGAGTTACTTAACAGTTAAACGTTGCCAAACTCTGAATACTCATCAATTGAAAGTGACAACATCATATTTTGCGTTTATGACTGTACACCTCACTATCACAGCAACCTACATGTTTTCTGACCGTTAGTTTTTATTTATAGGGTTGTATATATCCTATAAAACGTTGCTAAAGGCTGAAAATCAATCAATTGAAAATCACAGCATAATATTTCGCTTATCAGAAAGAAAAACTTACAGTAACAGCAATGTAGATGTTTTCTGATGGTTAGTTTCACTTATAGGGGAAACCATCACTTAAGAACATTGCCAAAAGCTGAATATTGATAAATTGAAAGAGTTAACCTTATATTTCGCATATATTACTGTAAGGGTCACTATCACTGCAATCTAGACATTTTCTAACGGTTAGTTTTCATTTAAAAACTGTCAAACGCTAAATATCGACAAATTCACATTAATAAGATAATATTTCGCTTGTAAGACAAAATAACTTACAAAAACAACAATGTAGAAGTTTTCTGACGGTTAGTTTTCATTTATAGGAGTTACTTAACAGTTAAACGTTGCCAAACTCTGAATACTCATCAATTGAAAGTGACAACATCATATTTTGCGTTTATGACTGTACACCTCACTATCACAGCAACCTACACGTTTTCTGACCGTTAGTTTTTATTTATAGGGTTGTATATATCCTATAAAACGTTGCTAAAGGCTGAAAATCAATCAATTGAAAATCACAGCATAATATTTCGCTTATCAGAAAGAAAAACTTACAGTAACAGCAATGTAGATGTTTTCTGATGGTTAGTTTCACTTATAGGGGAAACCATCACTTAAGAACATTGCCAAAAGCTGAATATTGATAAATTGAAAGAGTTAACCTTATATTTCGCATATATTACTGTAAGGGTCACTATCACTGCAATCTAGACATTTTCTAACGGTTAGTTTTCATTTAAAAACTGTCAAACGCTAAATATCGACAAATTCACATTAATAACATAATATTTCGCTTGTAAGACAAAATAACTTACAAAAACAACAATGTAGAAGTTTTTTGACGGTTAGTTTTCATTTATAGGAGTTAATTAACAGTTAAACGTTGCCAAACTCTGAATACTCATCAATTGAAAGTGACAACATCATATTTTGCGTTTATGACTGTACACCTCACTATCACAGCAACCTACACGTTTTCTGACCGTTAGTTTTTATTTATAGGGTTGTATATATCCTATAAAACGTTGCTAAAGGCTGAAAATCAATCAATTGAAAATCACAGCATAATATTTCGCTTATCAGAAAGAAAAACTTACAGTAACAGCAATGTAGATGTTTTCTGATGGTTAGTTTCACTTATAGGGGAAACCATCACTTAAGAACATTGCCAAAAGCTGAATATTGATAAATTGAAAGAGTTAACCTTATATTTCGCATATATTACTGTAAGGGTCACTATCACTGCAATCTAGACATTTTCTAACGGTTAGTTTTCATTTAAAAACTGTCAAACGCTAAATATCGACAAATTCACATTAATAACATAATATTTCGCTTGTAAGACAAAATAACTTACAAAAACAACAATGTAGAAGTTTTTTGACGGTTAGTTTTCATTTATAGGAGTTAATTAACAGTTAAACGTTGCCAAACTCTGAATACTCATCAATTGAAAGTGACAACATCATATTTTGCGTTTATGACAGTACACCTCACTATCACAGCAACCTACACGTTTTCTGACCGTTAGTTTTTATTTATAGGGTTGTATATATCCTATAAAACGTTGCTAAAGGCTAAAAATCAATCAATTGAAAATCACAGCATAATATTTCGCTTATCAGAAAGAAAAACTTACAGTAACAGCAATGTAGATGTTTTCTGATGGTTAGTTTCACTTATAGGGGAAACCATCACTTAAGAACATTGCCAAAAGCTGAATATTGATAAATTGAAAGAGTTAACCTTATATTTCGCATATATTACTGTAAGGGTCACTATCACTGCAATCTAGACATTTTCTAAAGGTTAGTTTTCATTTAAAAACTGTCAAACGCTAAATATTGACAAATTCACATTAATAAGATAATATTTCGCTTGTAAGACAAAATAACTTACAAAAACAACAATGTAGAAGTTTTCTGACGGTTAGTTTTCATTTATAGGAGTTACTTAACAGTTAAACGTTGCCAAACTCTGAATACTCATCAATTGAAAGTGACAACATCATATTTTGCGTTTATGACTGTACACCTCACTATCACAGCAACCTACATGTTTTCTGACCGTTAGTTTTTATTTATAGGGTTGTATATATCCTATAAAACGTTGCTAAAGGCTGAAAATCAATCAATTGAAAATCACAGCATAATATTTCGCTTATCAGAAAGAAAAACTTACAGTAACAGCAATGTAGATGTTTTCTGATGGTTAGTTTTCATTTAAAAACTGTCAAACGCTAAATATCGACAAATTCACATTAATAAGATAATATTTCGCTTGTAAGACAAAATAACTTACAAAAACAACAATGTAGAAGTTTTTTGACGGTTAGTTTTCATTTATAGGAGTTAATTAACAGTTAAACGTTGCCAAACTCTGAATACTCATCAATTGAAAGTGACAACATCATATTTTGCGTTTATGACTGTACACCTCACTATCACAGCAACCTACACGTTTTCTGACCGTTAGTTTTTATTTATAGGGTTGTATATATCCTATAAAACGTTGCTAAAGGCTGAAAATCAATCAATTGAAAATCACAGCATAATATTTCGCTTATCAGAAAGAAAAACTTACAGTAACAGCAATGTAGATGTTTTCTGATGGTTAGTTTCACTTATAGGGGAAACCATCACTTAAGAACATTGCCAAAAGCTGAATATTGATAAATTGAAAGAGTTAACCTTATATTTCGCATATATTACTGTAAGGGTCACTATCACTGCAATCTAGACATTTTCTAACGGTTAGTTTTCATTTAAAAACTGTCAAACGCTAAATATCGACAAATTCACATTAATAAGATAATATTTCGCTTGTAAGACAAAATAACTTACAAAAACAACAATGTAGAAGTTTTCTGACGGTTAGTTTTCATTTATAGGAGTTAATTAACAGTTAAACGTTGCCAAACTCTGA
>JAHLWY010002072.1:0-13656 GCA_020002185.1 Paraescarpia echinospica
ATGATGCACTGTTTGGAAATACTTTTTATTTTGTAGTAATTATTTATTCGCCACAAAAATATGGTCATTACATAACGATGTTTCTAAATTTTATTTATCCAAACAAATATAATGTAATGGATATCTAATTTATTAATTGTAAATATATTGTACAGTAATATATTGTAATTATATATGTGAAAACAGATTGTGATCTGTCTGGATAAATACAATTTAGAAACATCGTTGTATATAATGACCATATTTTCATTTTTGTGGCGAATAAATAATTACTACAAAAATAAAAAAAATATTTATAAACAGTGCATCATAGTATACTAAATGATTTGGTTTATATTACTTCGTGAAAACATCAACAAAAAAAGTGTAAAGAAAATCAATAGTTTGCATGCTGTCAGGATTGAACCGGCGTCGACCGATTGTAAAACAGACGCAAAGGAACCAACGCGTTTACCAACTGAGCTATATAGGCCGACAGAAATTCGCTGACTGATTTCAGTTGTTACGATAAATTGTACAACTCCTCCTTCATACATCGATATTCTAGTGATATTGTGAGATTTTAATTGTTACTTTCTGTAGCTGGATACGATATATGTTTGCAATGTATGTATATTGGTGTACATTATCTCCCATTGGTTGCATTCGATATAATTATTCTGAAAACGAGCCCAGGGCCAAGCTCGGCGAAACCTAGTCGACTTGTACTGTAGGCTCATTCGCATTCATTGTTTTGAATAAAATTGAATTCATGTGGAACGTTTCGACCCCAACATTATCCATGTAAACATGCTCTGAATGCATAGAAAGGGTCGGCCTGCTGCGAGTGTGAGTCATGTGTGACGTTAAGATACCACGTGATTGCCTAGCTCATTAAATTTTTTTTTTCCGCGGGAATCACTACACAGACGGGTTTAAAATCGAATTTATGCTACAAATGTATTTTTCTGTATTTTTTAAATGTTCTCGAATGTTACATGCAATATTAAACTTTCTGTACACATGGAAAACGGATTTTAGCTAATGCCTTGTTTTTATTTCCTTTAACTTGCAGTGGATTGTGGGGATAATATTACAGTGATCACTGTTTTGGCTTTGGCGTTTGCTTGTAACAACTTTGTTAGTTTCTTGCAGCAATCCTGACACACCCACTTATAAAAAACAAGCATTTGATTATTGTCATGAATAACAAAACTGTGATATCCCGTGAACATATCCAAGAGAATCTTGGTTCCCATTTTTTAAAAGAACGGATCTGAGCCAAAGTGTTATTGACCAGTGTGACCTGATGAAGGTTGACAGTAGTATTGTCAACTGTTGATGCCATGATCCTGTCAATTGATTGAAGGGTTTTCTCTGTCCCCGTGGTGCTGTCTTCGTTGGATCTCCACCCCATACTCTACTGTGTGGTAATGTCTACTTGTATTGAGCATGAATATTGATGCCAAATTGATAGCTATCCCAGTAGTTGTGGTGGTAGCTATACTGGTAGCAAAATTAGCAAGAAATCTTAACTCTAAGAAATTATATTATTCACACCTTTTATAGACTATATTAAATTTAGTAAATATGGCACCATAATAATTGGACTTTCATCTTTTCATATGGTGTGTCAGCCACATGGTGCTTTTAAATAATAATTATAATAAATGATTGAATTCTTTTTTGGCATAATTTGTGGGAAATCCAAATGCTATGCAGAATATCAATAACTTTTAATATAAATAATTTAATTTTTTTCTTGATCTACAGACTGCTAAGTCTCTAAAAATTTTCGTAATTGATTATGATTACTTGCTAACTGCTACCAGCATAGCTATCAGACACATCTATGATTACTCATGAACTTTCTGCTCTGGTTTGCTGTAGTTCAATAAGCAAGCTTTGTATACTTTACCTGCACTGATAGTTCGTGGAATATTGCTTATATCCCTGCATGCATGTACCTGGCAGTGCATTACTAATGACTTCCCAATGGATACTTCCTCTCTGTCTAGTATATACATGGGCCTTTATTCCGTCTCATGTCATCAGTTATGTTTTGTTTACTTACACTTCCTGGTTCATTGAATACATATGTTTATTTTAGTTATTGTTTATTCACATCTATCAATTGTTCATGAAGGCTTCACAACTGTCATATGCATGCAGCTAGTTTATAGATGTAAATATTTAATAACTGTGTGAATATTGCAGTTCCTCAATTCACTGCTGCATGCTGCTTTGCTTTTAATATTGTCATTATCATATGATATCATCATCATATGGCATACATCTACTTTATATTAGTTTGTAGGATTATATATTTTTTGGGAGTAATTAGTTCAGTGAATGTAAGTCTTATATCTAATTTTGAGATAAATGCAGTTTAAACCAAAGTTATAATATTGCTATAAATTAAAACACTCAACTAAATAACTGTGAGGTAGAAGTGACTATGGTGACAAGTTGTAGGTGATGTTTACATTATGAAATGTTCTTGTTTAGGAAGTTGATCTAATGATATTTACTGTTCCAAAAATTAAATATGATAAAATCAGCCATAAACAGGGCTGTAGTAAAATAATGCAATTTTTTTATTATTTTGGTTACACTTGGACAATACTATATTTCCAGCGATTGTGAACAGAATTTGTTCTGAATGTACAATGCTTATTAAAGTTATTAGTAAACAACTTTTTATTATAGTAATTAAGATAAATGAAAGTGGCAAAATGACTCACTAGCTGCATGCACAATAAGATCTACTAAGTGTTATAAGATGACGTGCGGATATTATGCATAGATGCTAGTCGTTGCGATGTGTTTAACCTAACCGTTGTCTTGCAGGCGATAAACATCCTTATGACACTTGAGGACCGACTGAAGAATGAGATCCTACAGCGACTGAGACTTCATGAAGACAGCGATGTCAAGGACATTAATGACATCAACCTTGACCTTTACTACACATCAGGCATGGAGTCAAGGTCAGGTCTATTACTGTTTTCTAAAAGCATTCTTTGCTGACAAAAAAGTAAATGTTTCTGTCAGAAAAGGGGCGAAAAGGTGATGACTCTTATAGCATACTTCAGACATAATGACTGTCTTAAATGTCCTGAAACTTGATTTTGCTTTAACCCATGAACTATCTTAAATAGTGAACAAATTAAAAGTTGGCTTACATCATAGGCATCCTGTCATTAAGACACTTTACCAGCAAATGGGACAAGAATGGGTAGTAAAAAAGCAGATGCCTATAGAATGTGTAAAAGGAATTAAAGACGACCAAGACTGAAAAGGGTGGATTGTGTAAAGAGAGATCTGGAGGGATTGAGAGAGGAGTGGAGCATGAAAGCACATGATAGAAGGGAGTGGAGATGGTTGGTGGAGACAGTGAGAGGGAAGAAAAATAAATATAAATAAAAGAGAAGCAACACCACTATTGAGGCCAACCTCTTCCCAGACATACAGATCTCTGCTACAGCTTTTATCTGTGGATGGCAAAACTAATCAATATTGCAGAAACTTGCATAGCTTTGCATCGAAATTACTTGTCAATAACTGTGAGTTGTCAATGTTGTTATTTGTTTCAGTGATGGTGGCTCAGACAGTTCAGTGTCGGACGGTCTTCCAGTTCATCTCCAGTACATGGCAGACAAGGTGGGTTAACATCACCTGCTCCTCCACAGGAATCAGGAGTGGGCTCAGTGTTAAATGCAGTGGATTTTAGGGGTGGGATTTCTTGGGTAAATTTCCAGCATTCTGAATTATACCAACAATAACTGTTGTACAAAATGACTGTGTTTTTTCTCCGTGAAATGCTGGGTAACTCGGCTAATTATTATATATCAAAATTGCATCTACACATTATATATTTTTATGTTGTTTGATATTCTTTGTCAAGTAGTGAACACAATCAGTTTTCAGAATACAGTGCAACACACTTGTAATGAACACGGATACAACGAAGTGACGGGTATAATGAAACAATTTCTTACTTAAGGATTTTTTCCATTATAAGCATTCATGCATATTACAAACAGGGGTATAACGAATCCACGGTTATTACGAACACCTTTTCCCAAACAAATTTTGCTGTGTAACGAATTTCTGTCCAAGTGAAAATCGCCCGGTTGTTCTCAAATACTTCCCATCTGTGACCTCAAAGCCATGAACTACATGTACTGTACTCAGCTTGTATGAGCTGATTACAGAATCGCTTTTATTTTATCATCAAATCGATTACAGTAAGCAAAGCCAGATTTCACACCTTTTGTTCCTACAGCGTTTTTGATACAGACTTTGTTATGACACTTGGGATATATGATTCTGTATAAATAGGCCCGTTTAAAAGTTACTAACGAGATGACTGTTTGAATGGCATACTGTTCACGCCGATTTACAATGCCGGGTCATTTACAGACTTACATTTAGAGACTAAGATTGTTATCATTCGGTCCATAGATGATGGACGGCAAAAGTCTGCTGTGGCAGAAGAAAACGGCATCGTTCCTAGGTCCCTGAGCTTGAAGAATCGCAATAAACTTGCCCTGGAAGAAAACAAAATAGACTGTCCCCATTCGCTCAAGTCGAGGCAGCACTCTTCAAGTGGTTTTGTGACTCCGTACTTCACAGACCATCCCTTTAAATGGACCAGTTCTAATGGCTAAAGCAGATGAAATCGCAGCGAAGCTGAACGTTCCAAAGTTCATGTTCAACACAGACTGACTGAGCAGATTCAAAGGTATTGTTATCAAGATAGCCAGTGGTGAGAGTGCTGCCGTCGATACCTCAGTCATCAACGCTTTTATGAAAGATCTTCCGGACTTGCTGCGCCACTTCTCCCCTCATGACATTTACAACGTCGATGAGACTAGTCTGTTTTTCCACTTATCCCCTCGTGACATTTACAGTGTCGACAAGACTGGTCTGTTCTTCCACTTCTCCCCTCGTGACATTTACAACGTCAACAAGACTGGTCTGTTCTTCCACATCTCTCCTCGTGACATTTACAACGTCAACGAGACTGGTCTGTTCTTCCACTTCTCCCCTCATGACATTTACAATGTCGACGAGACTAATCTGTTTTTCCACTTCTCCCCTCGTGACATTTACAACGTTGACGAGACTAGTCTGTTTTTCCACTTCTCCCCTCGTGACATTTACAACGTCGACAAGACTGGTCTGTTCTTCCACGTCTCCCTTCGTGACATTTACAATGTCGACGAGACTTGTCTGTTTTTTCACTTCTCCCCTCATGACATTTACAACGTCTACAATTCTCTCCTCATGACATTTACAACGTCGACGAGACTAGTCTTTTTTTCCACTTCTCTCCTCGTGACATTTGCCATGTCGACAAGACTGGTCTGTTCTTCCACTTCTCCCCTCGTGACATTTACAATGTCGACAAGACTGGTCTGTTCTTCCACATCTCTCCTCGTGACATTTACAACGTCGATGAGACTAGTCTGTTCTTCCACTTCTCCCCTCATGACATTTACAACGTCAACGAGACTAGACTGTTTTTCCACTTCTCCCCTCGTGACATTTACAATGTCGACAAGACTGGTCTGTTCTTCCACTTCTCCCCTCATGACATTTACAACGTCGACAAGACTGGTCTGTTCTTCCACATCTCTCCTCTTGACATTTACAACGTCAACGAGACTGGTCTGTTCTTAAACTTCTCCCCTCATGACATTTACAACGTCGACGAGACTAGTCTGTTTTTCCACTTCTCCCCTCATGACACTTACAACGTCGACAAGACTGGTCTGTTCTTCCACGTCTCCCCTCGTGACATTTACAACGTCGACGAGACTAGTCTGTTTTTCCACTTCTCCCCTCATGACACTTACAACGTCGACAAGACTGGTCTGTTCTTCCACGTCTCCCCTCGTGACATTTACAATGTCGACGAGACTAGTCTGTTTTTCCACTTCTCCCCTCATGACATTTACAACGTCTACAAGACTAGTCTGTTTTTTTACTTCTCTCCTCGTGACATTTACAACGTCGACGAGACTAGTCTGTTTTTCCACTTCTCTCCTCGTGACATTTACAATGTCGACAAGACTGGTCTGTCCTTCCACTTCTCCCCTCGTGACATTTACAACATCAACGAGACTGGTCTGTTCTTCCACTTCTCCCCTCGTGACATTCACAGTGTCGACAAGACTGGTCTGTTCTTCCACTTCTCCCCTCGTGACATTTACAATGTCGACAAGACTGGTCGGTTCTTCCACTTCTCCTCTCGTGACATTTACAACGTCGATGAGACTGGTCTGTTCTTCCACTTCTCCCCTCGTGACATTTACAACGTCGACGAGATTGGTCTGTTCTTCCACTTCTCCCCTTGTGACATTTACAACGTCGACAAGACTGGTCTGTTCTTCCACTTCTCCTCTCGTGACATTTACAACGTCGATGAGACTGGTCTGTTCTTTCACTTCTCCCCTCGTGACATTTACAGTGTCGACAAGACTGGTCGGTTCTTCCACTTCTCCTCTCGTGACATTTAAAACGTCGACGAGACTGGTCTGTTCTTCCACCTTCTTCTAGACAAAACATTTGTACTGAAAGGAGAGACATGACATGGTGGTAAAAGACAAAATGAGCACATCACCGTCCTTCTTGGTGCCAACGTGGATGGCACCAACAAACTGAAACTATTCATCATCGATAGAGCCAAAATGCCACACCACGTGAAGATGTCATCAATCCCTATAGACTACCACAACAACAGCAAGGATGACAGCCATCACCTTCGGGGAATTCCTGCGCAAATTGAATCGCCGACTGGATGTTCAGAAATGCAAAATCCTGTTGTTCATCGACAACTGCACAGCTCACAAAGTTTATGGCAGTCTGCGTAACATCACCATCAAGTTCCTGCCGCCAAGCACCACCTCTGTCATACAGCCCATGGACCAGGGGATTATAGCAAGCTTCAAAATCCAGTACTGTCGCCGCTTGGTCCAAACCCTCATCCATCGCATCGACGCTAATCAGCCCCTTAACATCAGCTGGAAGGATGCTGTCGACTTCACTACTGCAGCATAGAGACACGTCACACAGCCCACCACTGCACACTGCTTAAGGAAAGGTGGCTTTGTGAAAGAGGCCCATCCTGCACCAGAAGATGTATCTGCCCCCGCTGCTGTCGACGACATAGCCGATGCTGTGTTCACTGGTGCCTGGACAACCGTAATGACACATCTTCAAATGACTGCAAATTTTGACAATTACACCAGTGTTGATGCCAATCTGCCGACATCATAAGCCTTGACTGAAGACGAGCTCTTCGCACATGACACCGACAGACGATGCCAGATCAGCAGACAAAAATGATGAATCTGACCCATCTCCTGCTGAGCAGATAAAGAACATTGCAGAGTGTTTCGCCAGGCTGCACGATATACGACAGTTTATCCGTAACAGGGCAACGCAGTCAGACGACGCTGCAGCACTCTGCGACTGGCTTGAGGATTTCCTTTTGTCTGGTGCCCTAGCCAACTGCAAACAAACGTCAATGGAGGACTTCTTCATAGCGGATTAACTTGTGTCATTCTGTGTGTGTTGTAAAAGAAGAAGTAGTTACCGTGGCTCCATCCCGCTACAGTTCATGTTTTAGTGTGCTTGGACGCGGCGTGTTCGCCATGTGTTTACGTCATATTTCGTTACTTTTTTACAGTCAGTGAACTGTGATATTAAACTATAACTACACTAAATAGTAACATTTGTAACTGTTTTATGTGTCATCTAAATAAATGTTACACAACAAAATATCTTTGTATTTGATAGACACCTGGCATTTATTTTTAAAACTGTCACATACAACATTGCCACCTAGCGGATAAACATGTACACGCATATAACGAATTCACAGATATAAAGAACTTGTTAGCTACCCACAAAATAGTTTGTTATAAGCGTGTTGCCTGTATATGGTTATGCCAATTTAGTTAATCAACCATTATTATATATTTCTTTTGAAGTCCACGATAAATGCTTTATTATTGCAATTCCTGTATTATCCACTGGCAACTTTTGATTGTTTTAATGATGCAGTTTCCACAAAAAAAGAAGAGACTTCGCTCAAAGAAAGACCGGGACAAGAACAAAACCCAGCTGACTAAGGATCCACCGAAGAAGTCACACGTCATACCTGTGTCAACGGTGAGTGGTGTCATGTGACTGCAGTCAGAGTTATACATATGACGGGGCATCAAGCATCGGTAGAGGTCATTGAGTGCATTCATTCTGTGCATCTCTGTCTTGGACTTGGAGGTATACATGCTGTTGTTTAAATGTACATATATGCACACTGAATAGTCCAGTGAGATGGTCCTGCTATTACATTTAGGTGGCAAGGTGCAAGCATCCTCCAGCACACACAGGTAGCTGTGGTTGAACAGAACTCCCTACCTATGTTCATTTGGTACTACAAGACTTTGTAAACACAAAAGATGCAATAATCCATGGTTTGGATACAATTAACCTCACCCACATCCATATCCAAAAATATTTTTTTTAATTAAAAATAAATATTATTGGATACGTTGTGCATGTAAGTGTAGTGTAAGGAAAGGTGATTATTGCAATATTAAAAACTCCAAACACCATTACTTTTTTGGTGAAAATCCAAATGGACTCTTAACCCATACACCCACATTAACTTTACGTTTTAGATTATTTTATATTTATAAAGCCCCTAAGTAAAGATATTTATATTTTAGGTGACAGGTGAAAGAAGGCCTGAAGTTGTTCAGGCAAAGGTAAAGGGTTTACTTGGGTTTGTGTCTTTCACTCATACAACTCATCATGTGTGGCACGATGCACATCATTGTATCATAAACACACATCCGCAGACTACTACTGACTACTAAAGGCTCTGGCATCGTCATGTTTCAGTGCGCTCAGCTTGGCACTTTTCTCCAACAATTCTGCATTTGTTTGTACTTTACACACGAGTGATGCCACAGGACACCGACCAGTGTTTTAAATTTGCTTTAATCCGCGCACAGACTGACGAATGGGTGCAGCTTTCTGGAGATCTTAAACATTGTGGATATATTTATTTCTCGTTGACTTGCATGTCTGTCTGTGTGTCCCAGCCCATCCGCTACTCAAGTGCAAAACGACCACGGTCAAAAGAGGAACGAACGGCTTTCGTCGTTGGCGTTCCCGTGTACACCCTTGAGAGAATGGACACCAGAATAAAAAAGGTACAATTGACAAATATTGTATGTACAGTAGTTAAATATTTTATGATTCTAATGCTCTGTGTAATTACAAGGTTCATATTGGGTTGTGAATATTTCTGTTGTGATGATAATTTTTTATTTCCGTTTTCTGTATGTTTTCCTCATAAAATAATGTATCTTCACTTTTAACATCTTGTTGTCACAATTGATGAATCCAGTACGTTGTCATTTGCCTACATCACAAAAAACATTATGCACGTCACCTCCATAAGATTTGCCTCATCAACAATGTTTACACAAATTATACATGTCCACTGCATTATTAATACAGTATGACATGTGTTAAATCAACCTTTACCACATGTAATTCTTGTTTGACCAACTTAGTGTTTACGTTTTATTCAAAGAAAAATGTTTGAAGCCAACATTTTTACAAAATGTACGATGGAATGTCTGAACACTCCACCTTTTGTTAGGCAACAGGTCACATGATGAATACGTCATGTTCATTATGTTGTGTAAACAAATTGTTAATTATTAAACTAGGTTAGAAAGTATTACCACAGATTAAATAGTGTTTTCAGGAATGTCTTAAAAGCTGCACAAGTCACACATTTATCATTTCTCAAATGTGAATGAACAGATTCTTTTAAATAAACCAATTTTGACACAGATATCCACCAAACAGTCTAAAGTGCCCAAAGACACGGATTTAGAACCTCGGGTGAGTAGCCACTGTCCACCAGATGGTCAGTCTTCTCAAACTGACCACTGGTGGAAGTGAACAATTTATATATCGTAAAAAAAAACTATACTTGGTCAGTAGGATTTAAAAAATGAATGGTAAGCTTGTTGTCAAGATACATAACTAATTTATTTGACTTTTGATGATTTTTATGGATTGCTTAAAATAATACAATAAAAAGCACACTACTGTAAATAAGATCTGCACAAAACTTTGTCTTTAATTTTTACATTAAATTCCCAAATATTTGTTATATTGACCGTCCGGAATGATGATCGTCAATTTGTCAGCATTCTTCTTGTGCAATTGACTACATGGTTTATGTCACTTAATTCATGGAACTTGGAGAAAATGACCAAGTGAGAAGACAAGGTGCAAGAAGACCATCTCGACAACGAGACAAATGTGTTTTGTTTTGTGATTGTGTCCCATGTGAAAAAACCATGTGGTGTAAGACGTGTTCTGTGTGATCTCACTGTTGTCTGTGAAGTGAATAAGTTCTCTGTGAAGTGACTATGGTCTCAATGAAATGACCATGTTCTTTGTGAAGTGAACATGTTCTGTGTACAATGGCCATGTTTGGTTTTAACCAACTGTTCTCTGTAATATGACTTGTTTATTGAGTGCTGGTGTTCTCTGTGAATTGAGTATGTTCTCTGTGAATTGATCATGTTATCTATATATTGATCATGTTATCTATATATTGATCATGTTATCTATATATTGATCGTGTTATCTATATATTGATCATGTTGTCTGTGAAGTAACAGTGTTCCATTTTTAAATCACAAATGTTCTCTGTAAAGTGAAAATGTTTCCTGTGAGGTGACCATGTTCTGTATGATTTGACAGTGTGTTCTTTGTGAAGTGACCGTGTTCTTTGTTAAGTGAGCATGTTATGCATGAAGTGATCATGTTCTGCTTGAACTGACAATGTTTTGTGTCCGTAGCAGATGGATCCATCCTACCTCGCTGGTCTGACAGATGTTTACTTGCAGAACGGCAAACTCCCACCAGATGTTGACAAAGGTACGAGATGTGTCACTATATACACCACATTATAATTCTGCATGCTTTAGTTTGTTTGTGGATGCCAATGAAACTGACATTCTTGAAGTCCATGCAACATCAAAATGTTGACCCTTAGTCTCCATCAGTTAGGTGGCTATAATGTGCCGACTTAGAGAATGTCAATTTCACCAGCGCTTGCACAAGAAACTAAAAGTGGATGGAGCTTATGGCAAGAAATCAAGAACTGATGAAGTACTCATGTCTGAAACCTATGCAAATTAGAAAGTGGCACTCAGTCGGTAGATGGGTGAACTGTGTCAATGAACTAACACTGTTTGGCAGTGTATATTACGCACAAAAAACAACCTGTGTTTAGGGACGAATATCCAGAAACTATTTTATGCTAGACTAAGAGAAAGAGTAAGCTATGAAATGGAACCAACATTTTTGTGATCTGACTACCAATAAGGGTGCAAGCAGTTGAATTCACTGCTTTTGGATGTGTTTTCAGTTGCATATTTTCATTTGCTTATGTAGTTTTGATAATATATAGATACATGTGACAACAAAGGGGATTTCTGGCTCTTCATGTGTTGAAATATTTCAGAGATTCCTCATTTCCGCTACACTGCAGGCCCCCTGGGGGACCGAGGCAGTACTTGTCCCATACATGACCCCACATACACTGTCCAGAATGGCAACAGTCACCTACAGCAGCACAGATATCCAGGTCAGTGAAATTGGTCATAGTTGTTTAAATGTGTCATTCAAAACGAAAGCATTAAGCTGCAAAGTCCAACCTAAAATTGTACAAAAAAACAGTGAAACGTGTTCTACATTATTGTTTGTGTTCAAAATGTTTTTGGAATAAGATGCAAAGGAAATTCTTTTAAAAAGTACAGTGAAACTCTTTTACAAATTTAGATTTTTTATCTGCTATCGTTAGCTTTTATTATTATACAAGGTTGTATGTAATTAGAGAAAGTAGCATGGTTTTAAGGTTTGTTATTATTCACGTCAGTGTCTAAGGGCAGCTAGATTCGATATTTGATTAACTTTGTAAATGAACCGGTGCATTTGGATTATTTTTGTGTAAGCAAATCTTGCTGCAAAAAGAAGTATCTAATTAAGTATGTATCCAACCTTTGTTTTGGATCTTTTTGATTTTGTTGTAAACCAACTAACATAATAATAATAATGTGTACATCATGGAAATAAAAAGCGTTGCAATTTTGTACAGCTTTAACAAATTTGTTAACAAACTGGTAAACAAAGTTAACTGTCATGTTGTGAAAATGTATTCACTTACATGCAATACAGAGAGAAACACACTTCACTAATGTTAAGACCTTATGTCTATCTGTAAAATGTAGTGGAGGAATACGGTGGATAATGTAGTGGAGGAATACGGTGGATAATTATCAATGTAGTGGAGGAATATGGTGGATAATGTAGTGGAGGAATACGGTGGATAATGTAGTGGAGGAATACGGTGGATAATGTAGTGGAGGAATACGGTGGATAATGTAGTGGAGGAATACGGTGGATAATGTAGTGGAGGAATACGGTGGATAATGTAGTGGAGGAATACGGTGGATAATGTAGTGGAGGAATACGGTGGATAATTATCAATGTAGTGGAGGAATATGGTGGATAATGTAGTGGAGGAATACGGTGGATAATGTAGTGGAGGAATACGGTGGATAATGTAGTGGAGGAATACGGTGGATAATGTAGTGGAGGAATACGGTGGATAATGTAGTGGAGGAATACGGTGGATAATGTAGTGGAGGAATACGGTGGATAATGTAGTGGAGGAATACGGTGGATAATTATCAATGTAGTGGAGGAATACGGTGGATAATGTAGTGGAGGAATACGGTGGATAATGTAGTGGAGGAATACGGTGGATAATGCAGTGGAGGAATACGGTGGATAATGTAGTGGAGGAATACGGTGGATAATGCAGTGGAGGAATACGGTGGATAATGCAGTGGAGGAATACGGTGGATAATGCAGTGGAGGAATACGGTGGATAATGTAGTGGAGGAATACGGTGGATAATGTAGTGGAGGAATACGGTGGATAATGTAGTGGAGGAATACGGTGGATAATGTAGTGGAGGAATACGGTGGATAGTGTAGTGGAGGAATACGGTGGATAGTGTAGTGGAGAAATACGGTGGGTAATTTAGTGGAGAAATACGGTGGGTAATGCAGTGGAGGAATACGGTGGATAATTATCAATGTAGTGGAGGAATATGGTGGATAATGTAGTGGAGGAATACGGTGGATAATGCAGTGGAGGAATACGGTGGATAATTATCAATGTAGTGGAGGAATACGGTGGATAATTATCAATGTAGTGGAGGAATACGGTGGATAATGTAGTGGAGGAATACGGTGGATAATGCAGTGGAGGAATACGGTGGATAATTATCAATGTAGTGGAGGAATATGGTGGATAATGTAGTGGAGGAATACGGTGGATAATTATCAATGTAGTGGAGGAATACGGTGGATAATGCAGTGGAGGAATACGGTGGATAATGCAGTGGAGGAATACGGTGGATAATGTAGTGGAGGAATACGGTGGATAATGTAGTGGAGGAATACGGTGGATAATGCAGTGGAGGAATACGGTGGATAATGTAGTGGAGGAATACGGTGGATAATGTAGTGGAGGAATACGGTGGATAATTATCAATGT